>JAVQJL010014834.1:0-28051 GCA_036024295.1 Nannoperca obscura
TAATGTGACTGGGGGGAGTGGATTCATTTAGGCTAACATATTCATCATGACACAGCCAGGTTTCAGTAAGGCAGAATATATCGATATCATTATCTGATATCAGTTCGTTTACTAGAACAGGAAATGAACATATAAATGAATGGACTTCTCCACACTGAAACCTAACATTGCAGGTCTGAAGAAGCAGTAAGGTGGGTTGTTGATGCATTTTGAGGTATGAAATAATTCTACCTGTTTGGAACAGGAATTATATCATATATGTAGCCCACCTGTGCATATTAAGAGTCATTTTATGGGGGTCTTGTTTTAAAACGAATCAGCTGGAATATTAAAGCTTTACACAGAGGTTTCAACCACCTCAGAGAGTTTAAACTTTAGCATTAGCTTATGCTAGTTAACTAGGTTACAACTTATACAATGATGCTAGCGTCAGTGGCCAGCTAGAAATGAGATACCCGCTTCGGTTTATTTCTGTGTGATATTGAAGACATATTGTTCAATTTTCCACCATTATCATTGTAAACTCCATATGTGCCATACTAAATTGGAAAGCTTGACACGTAGTTGCTGTGATCAAGGGGACAGTGCTTAGCCAACGGTCAATTGTATTTGTACTCATAAATCCCAAATGCCTTGACCTACCTGAATGACTGAGAAGTTGCACTGCAGGACAGATTATCAGGATGGTCTTTTGTTGTGGCCTCCTTGTCAGTCAGTTTACGTCTCTTAATCTTTAGTTCCCTGTCGTTCTCCTCTGCTGTTATAACTGCCTCAAAATCCATTGAATTCATGACTTCACCACTGTATTCTTCTTTATCTTTATAATTTTCCGTTTTGGGGTCATTGTCTTTCCTGTCCTTTTCTTCATCTTTGTTCATTCCACTTGCACAAGCTCCACTTAACATTTTTTCATTTACTGCTACCTTGAAACTATCTAAATTCACAACACTTTGCTTATTTCCCCTCTCTTCCTCCTTTAAATAATCAATTTCCTCTTTTTCTGTCCCTAGCTTTCTGTCCTGACTTTCCTCAAATGTCGTCACATTTTCTTCCTCTTCTTCTTTGCCCACCACTCTCTCCTCACTCACTTGTCCACATTTTTCAGAAATGCCTCTTTCAGTCTTTTCCCCAAACCCCAAACTAGCCACTTCAAAAAGCTTAGTTGTTTTCTTAGTTTCATCTACCAGAGCCTCTGTTTCATCATATCCATGTGTCATCAATCTAGCATTTTCTGTCTTCTCCTTCTTCTCTTCCTCACAATAATTACCATGGACATTACTCTGTCCTCTAATGACTCCCTCCTCTTCACATTCCTCTTTGCTTCTCCTCTTTTCCTCTGGCTCCATGTTAAACACAGCTCTATAGTTGGCCATTTTAATGGAGCTGCTTTCATTGTCCCAATCAAACGTCCTATGAATCACTGACTGAGCCCTGACTTCTGATTCAACATTTTGTACAAGCGAGCCTTCTTGATGTTTACGTCCACTGTCGTTTACTGTCTCACATGCTTCCAGATGTTTTGCCTCTTCAGTCTGCTGTCCTTTCAGGAACATTTCTTCCACAGTTTCTTCTTCAACCCTTGCTACTTGTCTTTTCAGCTGATTATATGGTTGAAAAACCTCTTTATTCAGATCCAGGATGTAGCTGTAGGCCTCCTCCTCATCTGAGTCCAGTGCTGACATGCTGTAGATTCCTTCCTCGGAGCTCAAAGAAAAGTGACTTTCATCCACTTTCTCCATCCATGACCGGATCTCCTGGCTGAATATACCTGCGTCCAGCGGACTGGGGGGCTGCAAAGCACACCTGCTTTTCTTTTTGTGGAATGGTGAGGCACCAACACTGTACACAGGTTGTTCAGTGATGCTTTGGCTACGACAGAATGAAAAGATGTCACCGGTGCTGGAGGAGAGGTCAGGGGTAATTGCTCCATTTGTGTGAAGCGAGGTGGCACGAGGGCTCCCTGAGGTTGTTCTGGCCCACTGTTTCCACAGTAGCTGCTCGCTGCTCCTCTCAAAGCCTTTGAGCAAAGCTTGTGCTTCTGGGGCGTCGGCGAAGGTCTCTCCAAAGCTGTCTGACTCAAGTGACCCAAAATTTGGGGTCTCAGGAACTTCAATATATGTTGTATGATCCTGTAATATAGGGTTTATGAGTGGTTACAGGATACCACTGAAATAATGGCCAGAAAGAAGCATCTTTGATAGTGTTTTTAAATGCATTTGTCTTTGGTGTTAAAGAAATTGTTTGACACTTTGGGAAAATAAGGTTATTCACTTTTTTTAATGAGAGTTAGATGAAAAGATTGATACAATCTCATACCTGTGCATTACATATTAAGCTACAGCCAGCAGTATGTTAGCCTTGATTCTTCCAGAACAGATATCACTGATGAACTGATATCACACTCATGTCTGTACAGCAAATATGAAGCTAGAGTCAGCAGTCAGTTAGCCTAGTTTAGCATAAAGACTGGAAAATTGGGAAACAGCTAGCAAGTCTCTGTCCGACTGTAACATAATCTGCCTACCAGCACCTCTAAGGCACAATAAAAGACATGATGCATCTTGTTTACTTAATCAGTACAAAACCCTAAAGACACAACTTATTTTTACACTTTGGTTTATGTAGAAATTAAACAAGTGAGATATAACATGCTAATTAGAAGTGTTGGTAGACAAATTTTGGACGGAGCCAGGCTAGCTGTTTCCCACTGTTACCAGTTTTTAAGCTAAGCTAACAGGCGACTGGAGGTAGCGTCATATTTAACGAACTGGTGTATATAAGATTTGGTAAAAGTTTCTCATCTAACTCTCAGCAACAAAGCAAAAGGCAATAATGTCGAACCATCCAAGACATACTGACCTCATCTATGCCTGAACAATGCCCCAGGAACATAGACACATAGGTGATGATGGATTGCTCATCTGGTGAAGTGCATGACACATCTGCGGAAAGAAGAACAGACAGTTTTCACACATTAGCATGGCAGAGTGTTACTAAGGAGAGCATCCTAATGTTGGAGGACCAATTCAAGCCTATATGTGATACTGAAGAACTAAATTGGTCTGCAATGGGACAAGTGCTTCTGATTTACTCCTCCGGCCCTTTGATAGGAGGTTTCATGGTGGTGGGCCTCTAGCACCTACTTAATGTAGGTGCAGTGGTAGTACTATAAAAGTGAGGATGCAGAAACATAGTTGTCTGATGTGGATGAAAATGGATCATTGATTCAGCTCCAGATAAAGCATTTTTTATTCAGAAAGCATTTACCTTCTGGCTCCAGCAGAGGTGGTATATCCAATCTGTGATGGGCTATCATGAAGGCCAGCTGAATGTTTTCTATTGGCTTTCTAGACAGGCTCTCCCTCAGGTCAACCAAGGCTGGGTTTATAGACTTAATCATTGCAAGGAATGCCAGCCCACTCCTCCAGCTTTTTCCAAAGTCATGCACCTCCACCCCAAACCTGCAAATTGAAAGTTGCATAATAGAAAAACATAATCTCAACACAGCCAGCTCACACATTTTGCTTTACTCGTTGGTATATTATTGGTTCGAGATGTTTTGTTGACAAAAATAACTTTGCAAGCAATTGGATCTTTTTCAGACTCACTCTGATGTGCATCTTTGCACCCATTGCAGCAGAGTCTTGATTGCTTTGCCATGGTACTTTGGCTCCCTGGCTGCCTTTCTGCCTTTGCTTGGCAGAGTCCTGCAGAAGTAGCTGCCAATGTCATTTGGCTGGGGTGTAAGGTCACTGGAGGAGGGGTAACTGCTCATTGATAAGGAAGAGAGGCTAGAAGACAAATTCCTCTGGAGGCCTCCTGTCTTTACCTGTATTAGGGTAAAAGAGCAGAGTGTATGTAAGGCCAGTGACAAAGACAAACACCTGGGCAAGAGGTGAAATAGTACATTAAGACATTAGAGTGATGGGTGATGGGGGGAAAAACCTACTTGATAATACAGGATAATATTCCAGACAAGGTTAAGAACAACAGAAGGGACACCATCAGCAATACCAGAGGCATCAATGCCAAGCAACTTCACCTGAGAAGCAGCAGGGAGGAAACATCATCTGCAACCTATTTTCTTTCTGGATTTGAATGCAAATGTAACACATGTAAAAATAACATCACTGTACTGACTTACAAGCAAACACACTCACATGTCTATCATCCAGGAAGGCCAGGGCCTTAGAAATGTTGTTCAGTCTGAAAATGCGGTGAGAAGGCGGCCTGAACCTGTAAAGCTAATATTAGAAATTACTACAGGAATGTTTAAAGGAATAGTTTGGCATTTTTGGGAAACAAACTTATTCGCTTCCTGGGTGCGATTTAGATGAAAAGTTGATACAAATATCATGTACAACACACATGAAGCTACTGCCAGCAGCCAGTTAGCTTTGCGTAGCATAAAGACAAGGGGAAACAGCTAGCTTGGCTCTGTCCAAAGGTAACAAACAAAGGTTTTTGGGGTTACAGATTCCTTGGCTGAGCTTTAAGGGTGCTGGAAAGTTTTTTTAACCTCTGAACAGAGCCAGGCTAGCTTCCCCAAAATGTGTGCCAGGCTAAGCTAACAGCTGATAGCTGTGGCTTCATATTTGCTGTACAGATATGAGAATGGTATTAATCAAACACTCATCTGTTTTGCAAGAAACACAGTATTTTACATTTGTTTTATGGATCCTATAGGCTCACAAATATGGTGCAAAGCTTAATGAACCAAACTGAAATAGGCCAATCAGTGGCTAATTAAATTACTTAAAAGTACTGAATTATATTTTTTTCTTCTTCTTGGTGAAATCACTGTATAGCTTGACTCTTACTAGTTGGCACCCAAACAGCTCCTCCAGCAAAGCCATTAATATTCTGCCATCCTGAATGTCTGTGAACAGGTCGTGCACTTCAACTGGAGGATCACGCTGGAAATAACAAATCGTAAACCTTATTGGTGATTGCATTTATAAGCTAAAGCATAAAAGGACAATGTTGCAGTAAAGCTGTATTGATTTGTGCCTTACTTTCTGCAGAAACACATTCATCCACCTGGTGAAGGTTCTCTTCTGCACTGATTTCCTCTCATCTGGGGAAGAGAAAACAGGGACTTGGCACAGATAATACGGAATGATTGTATATGATAAGCAGGAAGAGTCTGACAGAACAAGGGAAAATGGCACGCGTTAACCCCAAAAGACTGTAGAATATGAAAACATTTGATGAGAAAACCTGTCTTTTAATCTGGTTTGTATAAATATATAGCATTTTAGAAGCAAATCATCCAGTGAAGAAATTGTGTATATTTGGGCAATCAGATGCCATAATGCCACAAAGACACCTACCTGAAAATGTACTATAAGAAAATGCAATAAAGGAAGGAAAAGACAAACAAAGGTTTCTTTTCTTTAAAAAAGTGTTGTTGTTAAGTGGTTTAACATATTATTATGATAGTGGGTACGTAAGAACCATTAGCATAAGACAGTATTTCTTGTCACAGTACCTTGAGGCTGCTGTTCACTGATCTCTCCCACTGATTTCTTTTGTGAATCCCACTTGGCCACGTCCTGCATTCTCATTTAGCTTCAGTCACACTTCTATTCGTAATCCATTGTGGCAATAAGACGGAACAGTTTACAAGAACCATTCAAAATATCAAGAACTTATAGCAATTGGAGGTGCGCTGAGGTTTCCTCACAGACAAGATGAAGAAAAGGCAAAGTGTCTTGCCTGAACACGCTGAAACCTCCCTCCCAGGTGTTGATCTTACTTCCACTCCCCTGAGACAACTCAACCTGAACCCTATTGGCAGGCTGCGGCTCATAAAATTCTGTGTGGAGGAATTAGCTGTTAAACTGAAATCCAACTGTTAAAATGAAGGAATCAGCTGAGATCACTGTGTTAGGTTACAGGTTGTATGGGTTTCCTGCAGAGGCCTGTAATACATCTTTGACTCTCATAACAGAGTGATTCTTATGTTCGGCTCAGTCTTATAGCCTGACTTTCACAACAGAAATGAGCAGATGTAGCCACAGTTCTCATGTTATACATAAAACAAAACCCTGTATGTGTTATCTGTAGAGATGGTTTGAGAGTAGTGGCAAGTGGACATTTCTTTCAACCTGGAACTGAAACTCTAGACTTGCAGCCAATCTATGCCTTATCACCATCAGCTGATGTCACCATCTTAAACCCGCCTGTACATAGCGGGGCCTCTCAGATATTTTATGCCATTATTAGATACTGTCTGCAGATAAATGACATGAAATGAGAGAAGAAAGATGGGGAACATTAAACTAAGGTGATTCAGGGACATTGCAGTTCACTTAAGCAGGCGTTCAGACTCTAAACAGTCCTGTGTTAAAACTGCTCATGGGGCGGCGCTGGTGGGGGAATGTTGTTTAAGGTACTCGTGAGACAATGAAATACTATCTAGGAAGTCCAGTTGGACTAACAGATGCAGAATGCCTTTAAAGGCTTATCAGATGCCAAAACACTGCACAATGGTTTCCAATACTCACCAACAGGATTTTCAACTCATTTACTTTATCTTGTGTATTGACGACGGCAAGGAAATAGAAATATTACCAGTATGTGCTTTTATTTCCTACTGGAGCATTACAATCTGGTTACATTGTCAGTACCCCACACCACTGTGATATTTCATTTTGAAAAATGTATGAAATGTAAGGGGCACACAGAGTAAAGTGTTCAATCACTTTAATGGAACCTGAACCCTCATTCTGCACATTAATATGATGCAATGAAATGTGTATAAAACACAGTGTGAAATGCACTCCATGCTGTCTGCAGTGACCCACATTTCTGTATGTGTTCCTCAATCGGCCTCAGCGGGGGAACTTTAGTACAACTTTAATGAGTGAAATTTCCCACCAGTGAACAGAATCACTTATGAGAAACATGCAGTTTGTATTAACATGTCATTTATAAATCATAACAGCTGCTGAAATTAGTTCAACAGAGCAGAAATGTGAAGATGTACGTTAAAGAGAATTATAAAATCATATGAATGTGGAATACCAGCACATGAACAACTGGACTGCAAAGAGCCCCGTGCAAGTAACTAAAGGCTGGCTGGGTTTGAACTGAAGCCCAAATTATTTTAAATGTTAATTCATTACAGACAATGAAAGTTTTTGAAAGCGGCATTTGCCTTGATTTTATTGCATTAAAAAAAAAATTATCGGATGTTATTGTGACAGCTGAGTGTGTCTGACAGGAAAAGCTTTCCCTGTTTCAAACAATATCTGGCCGTCAGGTTTTACTCTACCTGCCTCAAGAAAGGTGATGGCTACAGAATGAGACCATCACCACCGTGGAAAGCAGGAGTCTGTCCAAGGAACATCGCACGTGAATCTCCTGAGCCTCCAGAAGTCACGCCTTTTCATTCTTTGAGTTGCTTTCTGCAACCTTGTTGTGCCCACAAGCAATAGTTCTTGCAAGGAGCAGCTTCACAAGGCTGCAGGTGGATGCACCAGAACGAGAAATTAGCCAAATGTGAACAATTTAAACTCATGTTTATTTAAACATTTCAAATATACCATTAAAAATGCAGAGGATTCCCAACGAGTCAACAATCCAATCAAGTCCAAATTGTGAAAACTGGTCATACATTTCAGCACACTCAAGGTCCTGAAGACGACAGCACACCGGGCCTGCTGGCTCAAACATGAAAACTACACATACTTCAGTTAGATTATGGAAAGCAGAATGAAAAATGTCTCAACGTGCCTCTTTTCCAAATGGGACATCACTGACTACCATCGTCTGCTTCAAATCATACACTCATGGTGGTTTCCTGCCTATGAAACTAGGCAGTCCATCCAGGTTTCTCTGGTATTAACTTGTAAAACATGAAGCACGTGTAAGGGGCTCTTTACTGGTTCCAAATATTTTGTTTATTTCAGAGGTCGTTATTTGATTCAGTGTGTCCATCTCCCCATGTCAACAACGTCTACCACCCGGTCCTGGTCTGTGTTCATCACTCTGCAGTCATTTCTTCCCCATGATGAAGCTAGGAGTCTCGGCATCATCATCGGCCTCTCTTTCCTCCTTGTCCTCATCGTCTTCACTGCTGCCCGAGCTCTTGTCGGTGTCGTCTTCCTTCTTGTTGGCCTCTAGTTTTGCTTTCTTTGCCATCATCCTTTTCTGCTTCAGCTTTTCCCGCTTCTTCCTGCGCTTTGACGTTCTCTCGTCGGCTGCCTGTTTGTTTTGCTCCACCTTTGCCAGATATTCCTGGTCCTCGTCCTGCTTATCTGCCATCTTGTCCAGAAAGTCCTGCCTCTGGTACTCTCTGCGACGGAGGTGCCGGTAAACATGGAACTCCCCGCTGCCTGCACCGGCGCTGGAGCCCATCACATCCCGGACGAACTCCGGCGGAGCCCGCGGGTTCCACTCTTTCGGCCGGTCCGGGATGGGAGCGGGTTTATCCGGGTTCCGCATCAACCTCTCCAACTTCAGACGCTGTTCCTCCGCGGGGGTTTTGGCGATTATCAGAGGCTGAGCCTCTTTTCCTCTAGGTTTTCCCGGTTTGTTATTCTTTTGCGTGTGCGCCGCCATCTTTTGAACCGCCGTCGTCTTTTTCCTCTGTGCTTAACTCATCCCGGAAGTTTTTGAGGGCGTTTGTAACCCGGAAACAATTGTTTTACTCTCTCTTTTTTTTACATTTGCTTTTTCAAGAGAACATACAAAAGTGATTGAGTATGTGACAATGGATGTGGTTATTTTAATGTATTTTATCAAATCACTTTGAACAGCATTTCTTCTTTAAGTGATATAATTGATGCGTAGCTGTACCAATGGAAAATCAGATTAGAGTTAGTTTGGGCGAAGCTGTCCAATCAGCGTTCAGGTTCTGCCCCTCCTCGCGAGCGTTAAGTGTGTTTACTGACGGGCTTGTTCAGAAGCAGGCTAGTCCATTTCTACGACATTTCTTTTACTTATATACACATATAACTTACCAAAGACCATGAACAATTTAATTAGATCTACTGCGAGGTGTCTGCGGTCGGGGGCGGCGATGTATCTGCCCAGACAAGCCGACGGACGCGTGTGGTCGGCCTCGACCCGGTTCCTGTGCGCGGCGGCGGACCTCCAGAAAGACCTTGGTGAGATGGTGAAGAAGGACAAAGTGGTGGTGTTTATGAAGGGGACGCCGGCACAGCCCATGTGTGGCTTTAGTAATGCCGTGGTTCAGATCCTCCGGATGCACGGGGTGGACGACTATGCTGCGTACAACGTGTTGGAGGACCAGGATCTCAGACAAGGTCAGTAAACGGAGAGAACCTGTCCAGCAACAAGTCACCTCTCTGTTCAACTTGTAACTTTTAGCTAAACCTCCTCATAACTGACAGTTGAAGTGTTGTGTGTATATCTGCGTGCACTTGACGTAACAAGTGTTACATAGTATGGACCTGTTCGCCTCTTCCTGCTGTCCTTGTTAACTTGTTACTGGCACATTCAAACCTATATCAGCCTTTAGTCAACGGTCGTCTCTAACCAGCCTTTCAGATTTCCAAGTGTTAGGTTTTTATCAGTGTTCTGCAGCAGGACCAACGGGTGTGGTCCAACATTAGACCACCAGTGTGAACATGTCCGTCTCAAACAGCCGTGCAGCCACAAGTGGAACCTTTTCCGTTTCAAATGACAGCAAATACTTTAAGGAAGAAGGAAACGCTGTCTGCAGTTACATCAGCACTGACCTGCTCAAGGCATTTTGTCAATTGAGGCTTATGTTGCAACAGCAGTGTAATGCCAAGTCATGGCAACACAGCGTGCTGAAAGACTGCTCATTCTCACCTTCACTTACTCCACATCAAATCAAGTTAAATCCCAGTATATTTACTGTTCTTCAACAATAAACATGATATCATCCCCGGCTCTGATTGGAAATCACACACCTACTTGATTCTGGGTGAATGACACGTTATGAGTCAGTTAGCGAGGAATTCTTCCCAAGTGATACAGAATCCTAACCATGTGATTGTCATTGTTTCCTGGTCTATCGGGTCAGATTGACAGGATGTGGATTGTAGGAGTGCCAGTAAAAGCTATGGATTTTCTGATACTGAACGTAGAAGTGGGTTCTTTGAGTTTAGTGTTGTCACTGCTGTCGATACAGCAGTATCAAACACAGCAAAGCATTTCACAAGTGTATTGTTGAAAGAGAACTCCGCTGATTAAGTACCGCACTTTCATAAAGCTGGGCTTCTCACAACAGGTTAGGTAGTAACTCATTGTATTACTAACACTTTGGTGCTAAAAGTTTAGTTATTAATCTAACCCTAGGTCTGGACTATCCACTTAACATTATCCTTTACATTTGGATGCTTCCCTAATACTTTATGTATTGCTAATATCAATCAAAGGGATCGATTTAATAATTCACAGGCCACTACATAGTACACACCTTTTTTTTTTAATTCAACCATTGTTCTCCACGGTGGTCATCACTGCCCATGCAAACTACTCAGTTCCTCTGTTTATAACATGTTGCTGAGGGGTGTAACCACTAGACATCCTCTCCTGCTTGCCTTTTTTGTGTGGGAATAAAAAAAGCCACCAGTTCCTGGGTGTTAGCCCTTCCCATGACACCTGATGTAGTATTGGTTTTAGTTCTTTCCTGCCTCTTGATACCAACGCCATCTGCCTTCCACAGGAGTCAAGCTCTTCTCCAACTGGCCCACAATCCCTCAGGTGTACTTCAATGGCGAGTTTGTGGGCGGCTGCGACATCCTGCTCCAGATGCACCAGAACGGAGATCTGGTGGACGAGTTGAAGAAGCTGGGCATCAGCTCCGCACTGCTGAACGCAGAGAAAGAGTCCAAGTAGAGGAGGGAGCACAAACTTCAAACGGCTGACATGACAGAGGACACATTTATTAGCTTGACACCCCCACTCAGACAGCAGCAGATGAACCCACCTTTCTGGACATTAAGGATGAAAGCCAAGTGTGACGCGTGTATCTCGGAGGCTTACATTTGATCATGTTCCGTAACCTATAAACAGCTTGCAGTGCAACACAGAGCTGCTGCACTGCTTCTACTCAGTTCAGGACAGATTATGTAGCTGACAGGCGAGGACTTTAATCTAGAAAGGGTAACAGAATGGACAGTGTCTTCATAGGGATCCAAAATCTGTTTTAAGTAATACATTTGTCACCTGCAAACACAACACTGACATATTATCACCTGTTTAAGTTGATATGGCAACGTTAGCATTCATGTTGTTTTGAATGTAAGTCCAATATTCAGTCTCCAGCTCGGTTTTTGGTTGCCACCAACTCCTGAGAAAAAAATATGGGACTCATTAGCTGCTAAATGCTTCACTGTGTTCACCAGCCAGTCCCTAACTTTGTCCGTCTGCTGTTTGGAGCCGGGCAGATAGCACACACTGAGATAGCACTGTGGCTGTGGGCGAGAAAACCAAAACAATAAGCTTAAAGATGCTAAAAAAGCTGAAGGGAAACTGCAGTCCAGAGATCATTCTCTTTCATTTGAACCATTTTATAATACAAATATTGATTTATAGCAGTTTTTACATTTCTCTATCACTTAACATGCGAGGAGAAACTTTGATATTTGCCCTCTAGCTTTGCATACTCTTGTATCGTATCTCCATCCACCAAATTTGCCATTCTGGCCATTTCACATCGAGGTTGGACTTCTACTGCCAGAGGGAGACTGTCAGGTTTCCCTCGCTGTGTTTTTAATTAGTTTACACAGGAAGGCCGACGACCTCTATCATCTCATCAGCACTCTGACGGCCCCGCTAACTCTGCTGTCCACCTTTTCCCTCCCAAGTCACAGTCTAAGACCAGATGATCCTCAGGGTGCACCAAGAATACATACCGATCTTTATAACGCTGCTTTGGTCGCACCAGGAAAAGATGTCGTCATACTAGAAACTTTCCAAATGCACTTCCTGTAACTACAGTACACAGAAGAACAAAGAGGGGACAATACTGATGTTTATGCATTATAAATGAATACATCTCTAATGAAGTGGCTTTTGTAGTGGAGGTAACCTCCCCGCTGACCTTATCACACACACACTGTCAACACGACTTTGATAGAACCAACACCTTTGTCCCCCGTTTGTTCTTCCTGCCGGGAACCATATCCAAAATGTGTCCTCTGTTTTAATGTCTGCACCCGCTGAAACGCAACAAACTCACCACTGAGACCTTTCCTCTTTTTCCTGAAGACGACTGATTTACAGCGCGTTTGGACAAACAGAAGCAGTTAGGTTTAAAGTTTGTTGTGTCGGTCCAATTCTGTGGTATTTGTTCATTTGTCACTAAAGGAAAAGTGTCTTATTTTTTGAGGGGCGGGGCATGTTTTTGTTTTGTCTTTATCGCTGAGTCTAAGAACCCCGACATATATCAATCCTAATTCTCTTCCGGCTGCACACAGTTGTATTATTAAAGCAATGATCATGTAGTACACTGTAAAATATTGTACATTGAACGCATATTATATGTATGTATTTTAGCTGCATGTAAACCCTGCACCGATTAAAATATTTTGACAGAGATCTGCAGTTTTGTATGAGTATCAACACTGTACTTGTTGCACTTTTGTTTGAGAAATGCTTTCAACTATTAACGGATGTTGCAAATACATTTTCTATTAGTCAAGTCATTGTTTCACCTCTAAATATGACTACTTTCCATCAACACTACAATGCATGTTCTAACTGTTGACCAACAGATAAAATAAGAGTTAGCTGTTTTAATACAGGACAGAGCTGTTTAGTTGCAGCTGGGAACTTTTTGTACCAAATAAAAAGCACCGACTTAAAAGAGCTTGTGTTTAATCATCACATCTGGAAACTTGCAAGATCTAGACTAAACTTGTAAATGTTTAATCTGGTAAAACATTTGTAAATGTTTTCCTTATGCTGGTAAGAAAAACTCACTGGGGTGATCTTGGAACATGTTTTATCTTTTAATACAAAATACTATTTTACAAAATATAACTGGACCGTACAGTAAATCTACTGTAAACATTGTAATGTTAAACATGAACATTGGCGAAGACAATCCCCTCCACCATCATCTCTTCTGCTGTGCAGTCTAATGAAGCAGACACTGTTAAAAACTAACAATAAGGAGGCGTGAAGAGGATTCGGGTCAGAGTTTCTGCAGGAAGCGTAGCACCAGGTCCCGCAGTGTGGTGCGCAGCGGCTCGTTGTTGTCACAAACGATGTGTGTCCCATCCTCCTCCAGCTGAATCAGCGTGTCCTCCGCCTGCAGGTGCAGAATGTGTCCGTCTGCTGTCTCCTCTACTTTGACCTCTGTAATACCGTGCTGCAGGGAGGACGAGACGAACCACATTTTAAAAGATGTAGCAAAGGACACAAAACGGCCTGTGTGTAGATTTAATATTTGTGCCAATCTATGGAATCATTCAAATAAAGTAATAAAAATACATAATCATAAATAAAATATATACAGGAATAAATGAACAAATACATGAGCATTAAAAATGCTTAATATAAATATATATATTTAAGTATAAGTTATGTGTCTTTATATTTCCATTTATTTATTTAGCTATATTTCCATTTTTTTATGTACTTATTTATTCCTTTCAATATTTTCAGATTCATTTTCTTATTCTTTTACAGATGTATTATTTTTAATGGCACTCCTATGACTCCATACATCAGAAGTAGGTGTAACATTTAAAAAATTTAAAGTCCTTTGAAATGTCACAAAACTGATCGTAAAGTTAACGCTTCGGCATTCTGTTTTGTTTTATTGTGTTTTTAATAAATAATGATGTTGTATGTCAGACGGGATGAGATTTCAGGCTGCAGTCCTCTCCTTTGGGAACGCTGACACCACATCAAACGAGGGAGCAAAACAAGAGGCCCAAGTACAAAACTGAATAACAACACAATATTGAGGTTCCCACAGACCTTTTGCAATGTGGCCAGGAAGGCTTCCAGAGGCACAGCTCCGCTCAGCAGGGGTTTAGGGGCCAGCCCTACTGGAGGCTCCTCTATTACCCGCTTCCTCTTCTTGCTGGGGGGCACTGGAGGGGGTTTGGGCACCGACTGGCAACACAGGAGAGGTAAAACATCAATTTTTGCCCAATTTAAGCAATGGTGTATATTTATTATTTCATTTGTGCTACAGCTTCACAAGACGGACGTGCACTCACCTGTAGTGTGTGTTTGTTGTCCTTGGAGTGCAGCACTGCAGACACAGTTGCCAGGGAGATGCCAGGTTTAATCTCAGAGGGCACCAGGGAGTTGGCCAGCTAGTAATAGAAGAATCTGACTTTTAGACTTGGAGGAAACTAGCCACCTGTTCTCTGACAGGAGTTCCATAATACATTTCTCTTTTATTCTGATGGCTTTTTATACACCACGTCATCGTCCTCCAACACGAGAGTTTCTAAAAGGTACATATTTTTATCTTTCATTCAACAATGTCAGCTGAGCGTACGAGATCCCTTTTAACCAGACACGTTAAAGAAGAATATGAGTGAGCGCTCTGGTGTGACTCACCTCAGGCAGTATGTAGACACGCTCATAGCGGCGTCTGAAGGGCAGGTTGAGTACAGAGCAGCGCCTGTAGGGCATGGGAGGGGGCTGCAGCTCCAGCATCAGATCAGAGCGATGAGACTGGGTCAGTGGAGGCTGGGTGTACTGCTCTGGACACACCACATGGAGGGGCTGAAGGGGGGGCAGACAGTCCTTATTTCAACCATAACATGATATTTGATAAGATGATGTGGCTTGTGACAAAATAAAAACATGTCTATCAGGGTTTGAAGGAAGTCTGGTTGGATCTTAGTTATCCAGTCAGACTGGATTTTTCAGAATTGGCTGAGCCATAACACCTGTGGCTAACCAGAACTGTGCATGTGCAGCTGATGCAGATTGTAAAACTCTTTTGTTGATGGAATTGAGAGTCTGCATCACATCAGGAAAGATAAGGGGGACTCTTTTAGTCTTTTTGAGAGCATTGCTCTGACATTAGCTTAACTACAGTGTTGCACAGGATACAATCTGTTGTGTGGAACATTCATGTGGCAAATAAAACTATTACTGCTTCCTCAGAAAACGCAATCAGATGCTGTGTATTGAAGAATAGCACATGGCACTAAGTGTAAAGTACAGCTGAGGCTGAGGGGAATGTCAATAGTCCTGCAGGAATTTAGTCATACACCAAATTATTGGACCAGAAGATTTCAGACTCACAAGAGGGACCATAGCAACAAACTGCCATGACAATGCATCCATTTGTTGAGACATTTCAGTCTGGAGCAAAGTGATGGACTGACAGACCAACCTGGACAAAATTCACATGAATGCCACCAGATATGAGCGTTAATCTAAACCTGCTGCACACAAACGTTTAAGGTCATAAAGTGCAGGACGACTGTGTTCATGGGAAGCTGTGTGCAGCTGAGATTCACTGGATCACTACGACAGGTTCATATCTTTCCCAGCGTACAATTGAAGGCAGGACACATTAAAAAGTGTGAGACGAAAATTAGTATTTAATTCCATTCAAAAAGGTGGATCATCTGTTTTGGGTTTGTATTCATAACAACCAATAATTAACTTAAGTCCACGACATGCAAAGAATTATAGGGTCGACTGAATCACTTACAATTAAAGCCCTCAATTTGTCTGTGCAGCCTTTCAGGACTGTTGTGTCTCTGCCCTGAATGCTGAGCTCACATTGTCCTGTCATCTTTTCTTAGCTTGTAAAATTGTTTCCATTCTCCGGTGTCTCCCACAGGACTGCTGCCAACTCAGTGATTATTTGCTTGTTGCACAATTCTCCTTTTCCTGGTGTTGTGTGTAAACAAAACAAACAAAAACCCACGAGGCAGGCATTTCTGCGCCAGACAAATCGATATTCTTCCAGTAATTATCTCCCTTTATTCACCAACCCCCAAACTCACCCGTTTCATGCTCGCTGTTTGTTTCTGTAACTGGTAGAAGATGAAGTGCTGACAGAACATTCACCATATTTATGAACAGGACGGTAACATGACAAACAAGTGCCGACCCGTACCTGCACTTCCTTGAGCAGCTTCGACACTTGGTGGAAGTTGAGCCGTGTGTCAATGGGACAGTAAACGCACTTCATAGCCAGCGGCTGGTAGGGAGCCAAAGCATCCAGGTAAGAAAAGTCCGGCTCTGGTAGTGAGGAAGAGAAGTCCGAGGCTTTTAGACGTATAGCGTTTGCTTTATCATTACAGGATCCACGTCTAGTATGTGACGTTGCAGTGCTTGTAGAACGGTTGTAGTTACCGGTGAAGATGATGGTGTTCAGACTGGATTTTCCCCACAGCTCCATGAAGTGAACCACGTCCCCGAAGCGCAGAGAGGGGTGCCCGGTGAACACCACGCACGGCTGACGGAACTCGCTGCTGAAGTCTCCGTGAATGCTGGGGTAGTGCTTCAGCTTGTTGGTTTGGATCAGCTGGAACAACAAGAGAGGAAGTTAGAATATGACTTCCTGTACGTTCACTCACCAGCCTGAGACATCGATAAAAAACACTTCAGTACACAAAGTAATCTTCTTTACTGCACTTTGAATGTGACCACGCCACCAGTGCTGTGAAGAGAATACAAAACATGGTTTGTTTGAAGACGTTGGACCAAAAATATTTAAAGTAATTCTTGGTTACAGACTTTTGTTTTTTCTATGAAATTACTTTTCTGATAACGTGACCCGTTTACCAAAGTGTGTTAAATACTCTATGTGCAAGAACTGATCAACATAAAACTTAATGACCTTCCAAATGTACCACCACACTGGTGTTGCAATGGATTCTGACATGCAAGGCTGGACAAAGAACTCTGATACTGCTGAAAGAACTTTCTGTGGAGCATTTGCAGCGAGCATGGTGCTGCATGCAGAAACCCTCTCCCTGCTCCTGACTGGCTTGCAGGGTTGTTTCAGTGTCCACCATCTCTGAAGCGCAGCTTTTTTGTTCACCTGGAGGAGACGCAGGAGCAGAACTCACCTCTGCGTGAGGGAATGGAGGCTCTGGAAGATACACCTTTGTTTGCTTGTTGTGGCAAAGCCTAAAATAATAATACATTTAAAAAATCATAAATGTAGTCAGAATGACGCAATGAACAATCAAAAGATGGCTGAAAACAAGTACAGTAGCAGGAAATGCATGTGTGCATGCCTTTAAATTTTAAAATGAAAATGAAAACAGCAGTTTCACAGAAGACTTGTTTACAGAAGATTCTAACCAGCTGCACTGCTGCTGTAAACTACAGTAAGTCTGACTGCAACACTAACACAGGATGTTGCACCTCACTGTTTTCAATGTATAATCAATCACAAGCAAACATTCATCTCTCTCCAGCAACACTGTGAAACATGAAGAGACAAATTCATTAAATGTTTTTATACCCCCCTCCATCTGATTGGCTAAGCCTAACCCTGACCTTAACCAACCAAACCAATGGAGGCAACGAGTACTAGCCAATCAAAAATCCAAGCACTCTTGATACATATTTTGCTAGAAAACAAGTCGCTGAAATCTGATTTGATCTCAGTCCGCACATTTGTATCTGTTCTTTCCTTTAATTGCTGCTTTCTTTCTCGACTTCTGAAATAAGAGACATTTGGACCAACAGCTCCTCACCATTCTGCAAAGATCTGAGAGAACTCCAGCGAGCTGTTGGCGACGGGTGAGATAAAGTAGAAAGGCGTGGTCCCCAGGTTGGCGCTCTCGATGAACTGGTACAGACACTCCAGCAGGTCATATATCACCCCTGATGAGTAGCAGGGCACTAGCACATTGCCTCCGGCCCGAATCGTCATGGCTACGGGCACAGTGCAACAACAAACACTGACATTAAAACTGTCCAGAGACAAAGTGATTCCTCAGTCACTTAAAGTGAACAACAAACAAACCACCGATGATGCATTCACTTACATATGCTTTATTTGCTTATATAACATGAGTGCATTTGAACCTACCAAGATTGCTGCAAAATTCCCCCAGCATGCCGTCCGGGTTGGCGGTGGGCATCTGGGTGAGGCCGGTCAGAATCAGAACATCACTGTTCTTAAGGGAGCTTTGGTCCATCGGCTGGGAGAAGAGAAGAAAAGATGCTTTGAATGATCACCAGCCCTGTGAAAACCACACATCTGGTCTCTCACTTTCTGCCCGCATCGTCTGACAGAAACACTCACAGCGATCACTTTCACTGTACAAAATGACCTACTGTGAACTCCAGGACAATCACAGCCTCGTGAAACTGCACAACCACAAACTCAAAACCTAGGACATTCAGAGGAGGTATATGGCCAGTAAGGGGGTTTCTGAGCAATTTTCCAGGACAGAAGTGCTCGCCATCCAATTGTCATTACATTTTTAAAGAAATCTCCAAATGTGAAAGGTTTTTGATACCAAATCACAGCATGCATTTTTTTTATGGTGTTCCTCAAGGTCTTTGTGCCTTCATGTGGTATTTCTAAGGGAGTTCTGACTATTGTAATGAATTCTCAAGTGGTCAAAATGGTTACATTTTGCACCAAATCTGTGTAACAAAGGGTATCAAACCACAAATTGCTGCAAAAACACTGGAGACATGACGAGCATACGAATGGCCACCATATATATACTTCCATCATAACGTTCTAAGCCCTTATACACTTTAACCTTCAAAATCTGAGCAGGCGCCTAACCTAAACACAATGTTTATTACACATTTAGAAGAACCTGACACACAGTGCTGGAATCTGGAATGTTAATATAAATGCATTGTACCACTGCAGGTATTAGTCAGGCCCCGTGTTGACATACCTGTGGATGTGTGGTGAGGAGGGATGAACCAGACACGTAAGAAACCTTCTCATGGTGAGACTGGATAATCCAGTTGGAGCTGCCCAACGAGTAACCCGAGCTCAAGGGGGAGACTTGTACAGCTCCAAACAACTCCTGCAGACAGACAGAGGGTTTCACTATCAGAACACAGGAAGAGAAACAGAGAAGCAGAAAGAGGAGAGCTTCCACTTGTTTTAGTAGTATGTACAAGCACGATAATTAAATCGGTCCTCAGTGTGGGGAAGGAACACAAACGCTCTTTGTGAAACTAAAATGAAACCCACGCTCTGTTCCCTTTGATTTTTACTACTTAGTGTGGGAGAAAAGAGGTGCTTACCACTTTCTGTGAATAACCCACAAGCTGCACTTTGCTGAGAGCAGCGTTGACCTCCTGCATGCTGTAGCATCGCTTCCACGTCCACACATCTACTGCATCCTTCAGCGGCCCGGGGAGCGTCCTAATGTCACCCAATGATTGATTGATTTATTGATGTTATATTGTTTTGTGTCAAGTGCATTCAGCTGAAACGTGGCTGAAAGTAAAAAAACTACATCATAAAAAAGGTGCAAGTTAAATCAAAGCAAGATATGATATGAAACAGAGAAAGAAGACAAGAAACAGAGTGAAAATACAAGTAAAAAGTGTTGTCCTCTCTCTCAGTTTATCTACCTTTGCATGTCCTTGTTTTTCCAGCAGGTGGCAGACTGGGCTTTGGGGACTCTCTCCATGAAGTTAACCAGCTCCTCCATCAACAGTCTGAGGAGAATAACATCAAGAATCAACACTTTTTAAACATCTGAAACACAGCTAATGTCTCTGTGGCTCATTGTTCAACAGCAGACATTACTCTTCAAACTCAAAAACAGATCCTCTGACCATGTCTTTTTCATTAAACCATGATAAAATGAGGAAACAGGGTAATACAATAAGATGCATATTTTCATTGCGTCTCCTTACCTGCCAATCTGCAGGGTGGGTTCTGTAGCGTACACTGTCCCAGTGAAGCCTGTGTGTTCAGTGATGTAGGGCAGCGCCATCATACAGTGGTAGTTGGAGATCAGGATAACGTCAATTGTAGATAGATCCAGCAGTTCTCTCTGTAGTCAATATAAATGGGAAAGAAAATATGTATTATTCTAAGTAGAGAATGTTATAATTTACATTTTAATGACTTATTGTGGAAGTAATAAGTCTTGGTTCCATGCAGCATTATTCTGTTGAAGCATCTGACTGATACCTCTGGGAGACAGAACTCTGGCTGGGAGTCCACAAACAATCTCCCTGCACACTCCTTCAGCTCCTGGGAAGATGGACAGAAATGGTTTGTTTACTTCTGTAGCTCTTTGTCACAAACAAATCTTAATACATTTCGCTTTACTAATTCAGATTCATTCTTTATTGTCCGCTATAGAGGAAATGTGTTGTCAGTCTGTACATAAAAATAAGGGGTCATGTGTTATGGTCAGGGATTTGTGGCAGTGCCACGCAGGTTTGGGGAGGGAAGACAATTACTTAGAAGATGTTAGTGATTTTCAGGAGCTTGTTTCTAATAGCGAGGTGGAGCATAGTGACATACAGCCAGAAAAGAACAGAAACAACTTCAGGTTACTTCACAAATCAATAATGTCACACAATTTGAAGTTCAGATCCAAACAGCTTCTCATACCTTCTCCAGGTTTACTGTCCCATCCTTAGAGACCCAACCGGGTAGTTTGGAGAGTCTTGGGCTAAAAAAAGAACAAAAACAGAAAGATTAATCATGAGTCAGTACAACGGCAGGTATACCCACCATAAATAAATGAAAACATAGATAAACAAACAAACAAATAAAAGGCACTGCCGTTGATGGCAGTGACTCACCTGTGCACGAGAGGAAGGGGCAGGTAGTTGAGGACAGAGGTGGTGTCCAGCCCACAGTCCAGCATGATGGTGGTGGATTTGAACTTGAGGACATTGCATGGCAATGTGGGATGTCCAGACAGACAATACTGAAAGACACGGAAGGAAAGTCATTAGAGACACGTGTGGGGAAAGAACTCTAACCGTGCCAAGAACGCAGCACATGACAGGTGCAGCAGAAGCAGGATGAACAGCACATCACATGTAGTACAGGCAGGCTGTAGGTGTGCACACGCACACACAGCTGGGATGTTAGTCTCATTGTAAGAACTAAATGCTCCATGTAATTAGCCAACTGGCTGTGTATTTTTTGTGCACTGGGGACTGCACACATTAATTTGCTCAGCCATTATGTTACCTGCCTAGATTAGCCCCAGCGGATGAGACAGGACCAAACAGGGATATTAGCTGCTAAGCTAACAGAGTAGCTATGTAACTAAAGATACCCTGGACGATTTAGCACCGCATTATTATAGTCCGCTGGAGTTGACATGGCTACTTTTTACTAGCAGCCTGTTTACTCACCAATTTCATTTTTAACACTGATGACAACCTATAAATGAGTTGTAGGCAGTCGGCTCCGCTAACGCTGCATCTTCTGGTGTTTCTCAGAACTCCGCTCGCTGTTTGACTGCTGCCCTCTACAGACGTGGAGTGTTTCTACACCAACACTTCAATGTACAGGCAGACCGAGATGCGACCGATACTCAAGTCAACAGAACGCGTTTGTTTGTTTGTCTGCCCTGAAAAGAGCACCGTGTCTCACATAATATTCATAAAAAACAAAGCTCAAAGCGAAGGTGACTTGTCAACAAATGCACGTGCTTATAGCCTGCAGTCAATCAAACTCGCCGGCTCCAACCAGAGCCGAACATTGATCCTCACCTAGTTGTACAGGGGGCTTTGGTGGGCAGACGTAGATATACGTATCATTTAATTATGATATATGTTCTATAGGTTATATGACCTGTGACATGTTTAATTTGGAGGACTTGTTTAGACAGCCAGAGGCGGGGCGACTGCTACAGGACGGCAACAGTCCTACTTTCCATTCACTGCTGTGGGTTAGCCCCCTCCCATGCTAATAGTGGCTAGCTAACACCAACATTGATGCCCTGTAAAAACCACTCCCCGAATGACTCACACCGGTAGATTGTTATCGACAAACTTACGTAGTAATGTTGCGAAACTAATGTGGCAACGTTGGCACTCAACTACTTCTGTATCTCCGGTAGGCATCGCTTTTTTGTTCAAATGTTTTTCTTGGTGTTTGTGGCTAACAGCTAACCAGAAGATACCGGAGTTAGCCGACTTTTGAAATTACTGAGGTCGATGTTTTCTCATGGAGGATTTGTACAGTTATTAGTGAAGAGGATTTACGAGCGGGCAAAGACAGGTAGGGGCTGAAACAAGGATTTATTGTTGTTGACAGTGTGAACACTTGTCACTTGTTACAGCTGAAGCTAGTAAAGTTACGTGTGGCTGTCACATCGAACAGCAGATGTCGGCACGCAGTCGTTGACACCTGTTGAAGTTAGTTTCGTATTGCAACACTCTCCCCGGCCTTGAAACAGAAGGTGTGACTTTGTTCTTATTCACTCAAAGCAGTAATCAGTCCAGAAGCCGAAGATAACAGCATGCATGTCTTATTTACACCAGCAAACCAATTAACCTCTCGCACCATAGCAAAGGTAGAATATCAGTAATGTAAAGGAATAAATTGAGCATCGAGCTGAATTCATAATCTGCTGACTTTTAAAATCCACTGCCTGAAATGAGTGAGCAGTTTAGCTGAGCACAAGTTTTTGTTCTCGTCAAGTGATCTGTATCGTGACTGTCCTCCTGTCAAGTTCACTTTGCTCATGTGAGTGTCTCGGTCTGACAGAGCAGAGGAGGTACGCGCTCGGTGTCTTCGCCATGGGGAACACCTGCAGTAATCACCTCGGGATCCCTCCAGCCAATGGCCCCAATGCTGTGGGCTGCACGGACTTCATGATGGACCACACTGTGCAGGTGAAAGCAGAACCGAATATCTAACCATAGAGGATATGTTGACACTGTGTAAATGTTACTTCATCATGTACATGTCTTTGCTTGATGCTTTGTGTCAGCGGCAGTGTAACGGATGCTCTTCTTTCCCAGAAGAAAACCAGAAAGGATCAATTAGAAATGGCATACAGTTACTTGGAGATCATGTACTTACACGTTTGTTTAGTCATTGTGAAGAACAGCACCAGGAAGGCTGCAGCGCTAAGACGCTGATAATCAATCCATTACAACACTCACTGGGCAGTTCAACAAGGACAAGAGTTCCAAAAATAAAAATAAAAATGCAATCACACGAGATATTTGGGGCATACTGCTGCCACATGATAACAGACTATGTGTGTGCTTTATTGTGTTCTCTCCTGTTAACAGGGCAGCTTCTTCCGGCTTTACTATCCTTGTCAAGAGACTGAAAAAGCAGAGAAACCAGACTGGGTGCCTTGTAGGGAGTATTTTAATGGTCTGGCAGACTTCATGAAAATCAACAGGGCTCTCAGTGAAAGGATTTTCAACTACCTTTTTGGTAATTTAACCGAAATCAGCCACATATACAGAACATTCCATGTGTTTTTATACAAGTATGTTTTTGTTCATTTATGACAAATGTAATGTACTTTATATTGCTATTATTATTGTTTTCAGTTTGAGTGTGTTTCACTTCTTCCACGCAGACATTGGTTCCCCTTGTTTTCTGTAGTGTTCAAATCAGATTAGAAACGAGCATGATGTTACTTGTTATTTGACTCATGGTTGTTATTGTTGTGCAATAATCCAGAGAAGACCTTTAAAAATCAATTTGCACTCAAGCGCATTACCAAGTGAGAGTAACTGTCAACGATAAAAGCAGAAATCATGTCCACTGTAATCATAAATGGAGTACCCTTAACGTTCACACGGTAGAGATGTTTGGGAACCAGCAGTTGCCTGAAAGATGGGGGAACCTACAACATGGAAGCATGCTTTGGAAAATGATCATTACTCATTTTGTCATGTTAAAAACTTCTGTTTGTATCATTTGTTTATTTCAGGGTCCTTTAAGATCCCAGCCTACATGGATGCTCCGTTTAAATCAAATGGGAAATGTCCTGTAGTTATCTTCTCCCATGGCCTTGGAGCTTTTAGGTATACACCATCAATTTGAACCTTCTGCTCTCCTGTCAGCTACTGTGACTGCTGTAACTGACATCTCCTTGGTGTTTCCTAGGACTTTGTATTCAGCTATATGTGCAGAGCTGGCCTCTCAGGGCTTCATCGTGGCGTCTGTGGAGCACAGGTATGTGTATAGATTCTTTATGAAAGTGCCACCCCTCTCTCGCAGCATATTTAAAAACTGCATCAACTCTAGGAGGCGTGGCCTCGTGGCTGCGCAGTGTGTGGGTCAGGGGACACGAGGGAGACTGAATGACACGGATTAGTCTTTTTTAATATACATTTCATGACGTAGACCGGTCCAACCCGTTGACTATGTGAGGGCTGATTTAAAACAGTAGATGGCGTGTTGAGCCATTTTTAACCCATGAAATGCCAATTTTTTTATAAATTTGGTAAGAAATGTGTACATTAACACTAGCATTGATGTGTTTCACCACAGTACAGTCATAACATTTAGTTTACAGCTCAAAAAAACGTATAAATGTGCAGCACCACTTTAAATACACAGATATGTAATGTTCTGTTGTCAGGGTTTATTCATCAAAAATGAAGGGTGCTTCTTACAGTACACACAAGGATTGTAGGACGGCTGTACAGCAGACCTAATGTTTTCAGCTATCACGCACAGAATCTTTAGACATCTGAACTATATATAAAGAGCAGGCAGACGATATGTAAAGTGGAAATGTGAAACTAAGGCCACGTGTCAGTTGGAGGAAATTCTAGTTGAATGTTTGCCAAGCAAACAATAACTGAGGGCAGTCTCCTCTGCATGCGGCTGTCTGTTTATCTGTGGAGTAGGAGTGGAAAGGGTGTGCAGACAATAGTACGAACCAGGTCATCACATTTCTTTTCAGTATAGAGACAAGGGGACCATATGGAGATGAACATAATGGCCACGGTTAGTCTGTCACTGGCGTGGACTGAAGCGGTGTTCCACTGAGTTTTAGCATGCGGTTTAAGGCTAAAGCCACGGGGGGGGGGGGGGGAGCATGTGCTAGTGTTGTGACTCAGTTCATAGCTGTGACAGACTTTGTTCCACATGCCTGCATTGGTGGTCAGAGGTCAGTCCAGCCGTACGGCCAGTCAGTCACAAAAACAGTTAAAGCCAGTGGTGGCCACTAAACGGAACCCTGCGTTTGTGTGTATGGGCTTGTTTGAGAGCTGTTACTTAATGCATAGATCTGAAATCACCATACATTTTTTGAATTTGCATTACTGATCTGCAACCTAGAAACTTTCCTTTTTTTCCATATTTCCTTGAAACAGGATGTTCTGTAAGCTCATCTTAAAAACAAATAATTCCCAGTAACACAAGGGAAGTTGTGTTAATCTTCATTTTAGATTCATTTTGTTTGAGGAACTTCCAACCACATCCAAATAATAGTTTGAACCTACTTCAAATTTAAAAAGTCCAAACGTTGTTTTTTGTCCCCTCCTCCTTCTTTCTGCAGTTAGCTTTTAACAGACTAATTTTTCAGCATTGCGTTTCTTTTCTACGCAGAGACCAGTCCGCCTCAGCTACATTCAGTTTTCGGGAGAAGACCGAGTCGGAGAAGGCAAACGCGAAAGTGCCTAAAACATCGGCCTCAGCCCAGGCCAACCTGGTAAAAGAGTGGATGTACTACAGAAACCTGCAGCACGGGGAGAGCGAGTTCCCCCTCAGAAATAAACAGGTGACGAGTATATATGGACTGCACTCTGGAAGGTAAAGTGCAAGTGCCACGTTTCTCTACATAATGACAGCGATATATGAGTGAACAGTCACTGTATAAAAGGTGAGCTGGAGACATCACTCTTTTATACTGTGTGGCTTCAGTATTAACAGTTGGATTGCACAATATCTGAACTTTACACTCTAATCACTATAATGCTGATGAGTAATGTTCCAATCAGACCACATCCTTGTTTTGTCAGTATTTTTCTGACATATATCATGACATTTCATCTACGCGGTCAGCAGATCTTAAATACTGCACTTTATTATGTTGAGGCTTTGATGTGCTGTGCATGCTTTTTTCTTTTCTGCTAACTTGCGCGAGTCTTTCTCATCACTTCCAGGTGAAACAGAGAGCAGACGAATGCATTCTGGCTCTGGATAAACTCACTGAAATCAACTCAGGGATAGAAGTGCAAAATGTTTTGCAAACACAGTTCGACTGGACGACGCTGGAGGTAAACCTTTTCATGGACTTTGAGTTCCCAGCCAGCATTTACACAAGATTTAGTAACAAAACTAATGAAAATATAGAAGATATATTTAGAATAAGACAGGAAACATGTGCCAAACAGAAACTAGTGATAATACAAGCTGGACAAAAAGACACAAAACGTAACAACTTCTTGTTGACTTAAAGAAATGTGAAACTCCACCCTCAAATAAAACAGTAGATGGTGTATTGAGGCATTTTCAACCCATGAAATGGCGTCAGTACAGTCATCATCATTTAGTTTACAGCTACAACTTTAAGTACATCTTTAAGGAGTGCCACAATAACAGCGTAACTTTAATATGAAAGGGTTATGGTCCCTTCCACAAAAGTAAAGTTACGCTGTTATTGTGGCGCTCCTGTGTGTCACAGACCAGTTCAGGGACCTCGTCTGTAAAATGCCCTCCCCAGAAGAACACTTTACAGTTACACTATTACTGCACAAACATTACTATTCCATTTCAGTTTGTTTTTCACTTTCTTTTTCCTTGTAACACGGCCTCCGAGAACGGTTTGATAAATACAACATGGTCACCAGTTTGGACGGTATCACTAGAAGAAAGAGGAATTCGTTGACATGTTATATTCCTATTAAAACTTAAGGTCAGGATGGCACATATCACCATGCCTATGTACTAAATGAACAGTTCAAAAAGGTATTACTTTTGTTTGTATTCAAGTAACATTTAGAGGAAGACATTGCAGTCATGACGTGTTCAGATGAGTAAATGTTCATCCATCCTCTCGTCTCCTGGTTAACAGAACTCCATGGATCTGTGCAGGATAGTAGTGATGGGGCATTCCTTCGGGGGAGCGACAGTGGTTGAAGCTCTGTGCAAAGAGGTTAAATTCAAGTAAGTGAAGATTCACAGTGTACATCTATCATCATGTTGCCTTGTTTGAGAAGCAGGAATTTGATACCTATACATTTACAGTAAAGATGCAATCTGTCAGTTAGCAAGGAGAAAAAGATCTCAGATCATGTTTATCCTAGAGATTTCTGCTCATTAACTTGGTTAAAACCAAACTTCAACACAAAGGTGAAGGTCTGGACAAGCCTGGTACAAACGTACCGATAATTCTCTTTGGTGCTGCCATCTGCCATCGAACACCTGGTCAGGTTCTTCTTTACGGATCCTTACAGATTCCTACGGCATCTTGTGTTTAAACTACATTTAATATTGCAGAAGGTGTTAGATCTAGAAATTGAAGTCTGCCATAACCTCCACTGGAAACTCTTCAATCAGGTGTGGCATAGCGCTGGACGCCTGGATGTTCCCTTTAGACGACGAGATCTTTCCTCGGGTGAAGCAGCCAATCTTCTTCATCAACTCTGAGAAGTTCCAGTGGGCAGGAAACATCAGCCGCATGAAGAAGCTGGACTCAGCCGTCAT
Organism: Nannoperca obscura; assembly: GCA_036024295.1. Classification (NCBI taxonomy): domain Eukaryota; kingdom Metazoa; phylum Chordata; class Actinopteri; order Centrarchiformes; family Percichthyidae; genus Nannoperca; species Nannoperca obscura. Next base: position 27,533 of record JAVQJL010014834.1, read on the forward strand.
ACAGAGGAAAATGATCACAATCAGGTATAACGGAACCCAAGCTGGGGTTCAAATGTTTGTTGATTCTATAGAAATCTAACTTGGCGTTGATGTTTTCCTTCAGAGGTACAGTCCACCAGAGTTTCCCAGACTTCACCTTCCTGACGGGCAACTGGATCGGTAAACTGATGAAGCTAAAAGGAGAGATCGACCCAGAGCTTGCCATAGACCTCTGCAACAAAGCAACACTAGCCTTTCTGCAACGCCATCTAGGTAAGAACAGTTCCATGCCAATAATTTATTTATATATCTATATCTATATATCTATATCTATATCTATATATCTATATATATCTATATATCTATATATCTATATCTATATATCTATATCTATCTATATATATATATCTATATATCTATCTATATATATCTATATCTATCTATATCTATATATATCTATATCTATATATCTATCTATCTATATCTATATATCTATCTATCTATATCTATATATCTATATATCTATATCTATATCTATCT
>JAVQJL010014841.1:0-15835 GCA_036024295.1 Nannoperca obscura
CTATTTTTCCTTAAGTGACATAATTCTTGGTGTTTTATACACCCCCCCCCCCCCCCCCCCCTTCCCTCCAGTTGAGCAGTTGCATCTCTTTCCAAGGAGCTGATATGCAAGGCTGCTTATTATGAGAGCGGTGTCAGGCAGGGAGCGGAAGAAATAGTCGCTCCTTTGATGGGATGGCCTGTGAGATGGCCTGTAGATGATATCCTGTGCGTGTGTTTGTGTGTGAGGCAGTATGCGCGAGTGAGTGCATGCGAGCGTGCCAAGCATGCACATATCACAGTTTTAAGAATATTGGAAAATGTGTTATCACATGTGCACATACATAAATTCATAAGTTCCCACAAAGCTGGTAAACACAGGGTTTTTTTTATATACACACACGTCAACAGCAGTGATGATGCACACATTAGACGCCCCTTCCTCACAGCGAGGCTTGGATGAAGGCACAGTAATTTAAAGTCCAGAGCAGGGAAGCTCCAAATCTTTTCTATATTGACAACATGTGATATTTCAACACGTTGAATACAACACGTCTCTCATTCCCCCCATATCTTGCTTGCATTGTGGGAGGCTTGCTTTCACTTTTCCTCTCCATTTAAAGCACTCACTGGGTGTATACTTGTGCAGCCATGAGAGGGCATTGCAGTCCCAGATGTGTGAACAAAGTGTGACTAAACTTTGTTTTGTTTTTTTTGCTGTCAAAGTTCAGCTCATACACACATTGCCTTTGACAAATGGGCTTGCGACTCTGATTTGAATTTCAATGCCGGGCCACCAACAACTTTCACAGGCCCCTCCAAGTGCCAAACAGCACGGAAAAGATCAGTGAGGATATCTGACAATGAAATAGAGACAGAAACCTTTGTATTGAACAATGTAATCTCAAACCACAGACAAGCCTCGCTGTGGGGAGTTGAAAGCTGGTGAGTACAGTGACTTCTGTAGACCGCCGTCATAACGGCAGGGCCGCCTTACCCTTTCTGACCTTGTTTGCTTACAGACTTATCAAAACGACCATGAGATCAGAAGTTTCGGAGTTTCTCAGGTCTCTCTCTGTTGCCGCTCACACACACACACCTGCGTCTGACAACCACAGGCTCTGTCCTCATTGGCGTGGAGACGGGAAGGAGCTGCGGTCACACACAGACACACACACACGCACAAACAAACATTGCAGCGGAGTGCTGTGCTGGTGGGGCCCTAACCTCATACAGGATGTGCGCTTGTCTCTGTACAGGCCTTATCTCGGAGCGCTGCACTGCTACTGCAGCCCAGAGGCCACAGTGTGGGTGTGACACCTGCCAGGGATAGAGGGAGGGAGGGAGGGAGGGAGGGAGAGGGGAGGAGAGGGAGCAGAAGAGTTGACAAACATACTGAGAGATGAGGAGAGTAAGATAACTCTTCACCTTCTACTTTAAAGAAGAAATACTCCTGATTTGACTAAGTATCGTGTCTCTTTCACTCTTGGTTTCTCATACATTGAGACAGTGTAACTCAAATGAGGTTGAATTTGTTTTGGGTGACAAACTGAACACCCTGATTCCACAGCCATTGCAAGGACTGGGTGCCACCCATGTAGCCCTAAACCATGAGTTATCCTGGATTACAGCTCCATACGCACACAGAAATGTTTCCCCTCACTATATTCCACACATGCATTACTTTGAAAACTGCAAGAGATCTATTCAGTCTCCTGACAAATATTCAATGTTCAGTATCGGCTGACAAATTAATTCCAATAACAGTCAAATACAGCGGCAGCAGCAGGTCATCTTTATTCAGCATTATGCTTTCTGCACTGAACATTGTTTATTCAATCTGCAGCCGTGCCGGCCACCGTCTACTTTGGAGTGTTCTGTTTTTCAAGCAATCTATTTCAGATATTGCTCTATTTTCCTGAGACACGGTGATATTTTCACACTGGCCTCGTAATATTACACAGCCCTTAATGGAATCACGGTGCCGCCACCCCTACCCCCCGTGATTTGAATAAACGCATTCAATTAAATCAAACCTGGAATACTGTAGCTTTTAATTGAAAGGGAATTATCCTCTATATGATTTCAGAAATGATCTCTGGGGAGGTAGTGGTGCTTTTCAACAACTCACCAATTAGACACTTGTCTCTTAAATGGAAACTACCTCCAAAGGAAATGCCCCGCATTAGGGCTTAATGATTTGGGCAGTTACCAATTACGGTAGCAATGAATTTCTTTTCTCGTTAAAACAAGACATCATTTTATGGATTCATAAAAGCTGGAGTTCTTTATATTGTTGAAGTGATGGAGGAACACTGGTAAAAATAAAAGCAGTGCAGTTATACTATATATTATGTCATATACTTATTTAATATTACATAATTATTCTGGTTAGCAGAAGAGAGTAACCAGTTCAAAGAACGAGTTAAAGTTTGAGTTATGCCCCAAACCACATTTTAACAGTTTCAATGATGTAAAACATACAGGTGTAAAATTGTTAATTGAGGTTTAGTTTAATTTCTCTATTGTAATTCTATGATTTAATTTATTCCCTAAGGATCATAAATCTGTAGGCCTATGCATTTTTATTTCACATTGCATTTTATATGACTGTGGTAAAAAAAAGATATTTATTTAGTGCAGCCATAATATTGACAAAAGAGGGCAGCAGGCTGCTTCTGACCGGCTAGACCTCCATTTCAGAGAAGACGAGACTTGGCCTGAGAGAATCTGGGCCTGGTTTTGCTCACTGAAGAGGGCCTGCCTGTCTGCTCGCCTGCCTCCTTGGCTGCCTGTCTGTGTGAGTGACTGCGAGATTGGTTTATTTTAGTTCATCATCTCCCTCATCAATCTTTTACATGGGACTGGGTCAGCAAAGATGACAAAAGTGAACCGCTTATGTGGTCTAAAGTTTCTGGCAGCGACTCGGTGTGAGTAAACACAAAAGACTTGCTCTTCCCTTTCTTCTACAACAACCCCCCCACCCCCTCATCCCCTGTCACCCGCTTCCACTTTCTCCCCCACGCCCCCACTCCCCTCATTCCCCATCACACCCCACCACCAGTCACCCCTTTCCAGAGATATATGAAGGCAATGTGTGGATCTGGTTGGCTTTGTGAACTAGGTGCCAGACCACATCTGAGAAGCTGTGCTGAGGGAGCAGATTGCATGGTGACGTCTTTCTCTCCTCTCCCTGTTCTTTCTCCTCCTCTCGCACTCTTCTTCTTTCTCTTTTCTCTTTTCGTGAAGTGCTAGAAGTGACCATTGACTGACATATTTCTCCTCTCTTGTCTTCATGGGACCTCATCCTGCAGCCATATGTCCACTCCAGATTCATTCCCATTCATGTATTCTGCTGACTGGCTGCTGTACTGCAGCCTGTGTGGGTAGGGCAGACTATGTGGCCGCAGAGTGACGATGGCCCACCGACAGTTCTAATCAGGAATGAGACGCAGAAGGGATGAAAAAACGCAAATGGATAAATGAGCATGGAAAAAGAGTAGTCTCTACTTGGCCTTTTGAATTCAAACACATGTCAGATGTTGTAAAGACTTGTCAAAGTGGGAAAAAAAGGTGGGACAGAGGGAATGAAATGCTGGGACACACTGGTTAGCAAATGTTATTAGTGAAGCCTGAGCCTGAGACATCTCACTGGGCCATATGAAATGTCTGAAAATTGAAAACATGTTGAGAACCTCTCTAGTATATGTGATGGATCAAGTTACTGCTTCCAAACATTTACCATGGAAATCTATAATAGAGTGAGATAGATAAGATTAACATTGCTTGACCCTTTTCTGACCAGTGACTTTGATATTAGGTTCCCAAACTCTCAAAGAATTGTCAAGTTATTGAGACATTTTCCCTTTATTTGACAGTGAATGTAGAGATACACAGGGCACATAGGGAGAAAGGTGGGTATGGCATGCAAGGGTCCCCGCTGGGAGTCAAACCAGTTATGTGATATGCGCCTTAACCATAAAGATACTGGGTTGCCTCCAAGTCAGGGGCGTAAATATAGACGGTGCAGGCAGTGTGTTTCCCCTGGGACCTGTGGAGTAGGGGGGCCCATGGAGGGAGCGAGCCCTCCAATAACGAGTTGGCAGACAGGCCCCTGTGAGTTGGAATTGTACCTGCGTTCAAAGAAGACCTCACATTAAAGCTAAACTGGTGTCACACTATATGTGCCCTTGAAAAGGCAAACCCATCCCTGTCATAATTTACAGTTTTTTTTGTTGCTAAATTAGTACGTAGGAATCATGACAAAAAGATGTGCTTGTTCTACATAAAGTATTAAAAATATTTTTAACTATTCAATTAAATTAATTTTTTGTCTGTTTTTTATCAAACAAATGAACGTTAAAAAAATGATGGTTGCTGGGTAATATGTGCATTGATGTTGTCCAGTGAAGTCTGTATTTGATCATGCGATGAGATGATTCCATATGCTAGTTTGGTTCAAAATCTGTCAAGACTGACAAGTCTGTGTGTGTGCAATTCATAATTGTACACTAATATAATTGAATATTGATCTATTTTAATGCTTTATCCAAAGTTCTTTTTGCGATCAAATTTATATTTCGTCAACACTGGAGGGCAGATCAAATATATTAAGGCATTCTGTGTCCAGATCATCAGACCCTGCATGCATGATACTGAACATTAAGTATTCTTACATAAGCATACATACATAATACTATTGTCTGTTCGTGCACATTATACTCTACTGTAGCAGTCATTAACTGCCTGGCAAGAGCTCCTCTTGGCTCCTCCAGTCCTTAAAGTGTCTTTTTCTATCCCCCTCCCTCCCCCCATCCTCGGTGGCACATGCATAAGAAAGCCAAATAAGAGCAGAACTACAATACACACCCACCGAAACAAAGAAAAAGCATCATAAAAAAGTTACCAAAAATTAATACAGAGCATATCTTAATGGTGTATATTTATATACAGACATAGACATTATTTGCCAGTCTGGGTTGTATAGACTAGATAAATAATTTAACTTTACTGTGATGGAAATCCCAAGTTTGTAAATGACGTGGATGACCACAAATGATGTGGTTACTCCATAGTGTCACAGTATTGTAGGTGTCTGCTTCCTAATCATTGTATTGACTTTCAAAAGGGTCACTACAAGGGGTGTAATATATAAACATTGCATGCAGTGCGGTTGCACCGGGGCCCCTGGGCTGGTAGAGATCGGGCCTTTGAGAGTTGGAAATACGCCTGTGTTCAAAAAAAAAACTCACATTAAAGTAAATATGGTGCCATTTGATATATATGCCCTCAAAAAGGCAAACCTTTTTTTTGGGGGGGGGGGGTTAATTCCATAACAGTAGCCTAAAAGTTGACTGTACAATCCAACACATTGTTTGTAAAATATAGATGCGCTGGCTGGTGTGTGCAATAGGTCCCATCATAAAAGCATGTACTGGGGCCGGTCGTATTTACCTCACGCCACATGTCACTACAACATGATACACTTGAACATGTTGGGGCATTTACCCTCCATTTCCCTGGTTCAACAGGGCTGTGGCTGCAAATGTAATAATTTCCATATAATCCAGGATTTGACACATTAACTTTTTGAATACCTTTAAACTGTCCCAGTGCATCATGTCTCCTCCTGCTTCAGCTGAACTTTCCCTACGTGACATTACAAAAAAGACTCTGCAGAAATGTTGTGTCCTCGCAAATGAAAGGTTAAGAACAAACACCAAACAAAAACTTGGTGGAAAAAAAGTGGATAGAAAAACTCTGACTTTGCCAAACTGAGAAAACACAACTCTCCAGGAACATGTGACTCACCAAACAAAGTGTTCAGCCACAGACGTGATCTGCTCCTTTCCAACGCGGCCTCTGCCGTCGTTTCGCTCACTAACTCGCACACGTATGGCGCACACAGAACACGGGTGCAGGGTCGGCCGGAGCACATGAGAGAGACGCTTTGAAAAATAAGCCCTCATTTGGGCAGAGTGGATTCAGATGGCTTGGCTGCAGCTCAAAGGCGAGCAGCTCTCTGGGTCAGCTTATTATTTCAATGGATGCAAGGCGCTGATGTTCTCAAGTGTGGTGCACTTCAATCAAGCGACCCGGCAGCTCGGCACATGGGTCAAGGCTACAGTCTCATCTATCGGGTGATGGCCGAGGCTCGTCCTGTAGCGGTTTGGACTGGGTCCTCAGTCCCGGCACTGCTAAGTCTCCTGACGAACTGGGCTCCCACACACACACAAGCACAAAAAGCTGCAGTAAATTGAATTCGGCTGTGGCAAGGGAATCCCTGCCTGACCAGGAAAAAAAAACGAAGAACAAGAAAGAAAAATTACTCAAAGATGCCAAGTTTTGCAGGAGCGAGGGAGAGAAAAGACAGATGTTTAATTTCCTTCAGTGTGCAGGCGGCGGGGCTGAGAGGTGTGGATTTGTGGAGGGGGGGGGGACTTCTCATGTTTGCATTCTGTCAAACTGTTTGTGTTTTCGCTGAAAAATATTTTTGACTCTCATTTTTCTCAAACAGAGGAGAGCGTAATTAACATAAGCAGACTATCCAAACAAAAACAAACAATTAAACTCATGAGTCACAAAAAAGTATGGAAGTAATCTTTGTTGTTTCGTCTTTATCTCAGTTTCTGGACGGTCTCAAGTGATTCCTTGTTCATGTATTTACTTGTATAAACATACTTTTGTTTGCTCGGCTGAGGGCCGATTATTACCATAAAGGATTGCTTTTTCATTTTTTATGTTGTGGTGGAGGTTTTCATAAACACTGGCCGTAATTAAATCACTCTACAGTTGACCACACAGAACAGGAGACACCTCGCACATGCACGGAAATATGCGTGTGCAGCCACACACACATTATGAGGTTAAAAAAAACTACCCAAAAACAAACAGCTTAAACTAATAAACACTTAACACAACAGAGTGAAACACAATCACAGCTGAATGATAGCCATCATGTGCGCTTGACCGAGCCTGTGCCTCTCTGACTGGTCAAAAGCAGCCTTGCGAGAAGGTTAACTGGACTATATTTGTTGTTATTCCACCGTGGACATCTGTTCCATTGCTTACATTAGCAGTTATCGACTGCGCCAATATTAGTCATGGCCCCGGTGTTGTGTAATTCAGACTTACTAAAGCGTACCATCCACCACCATGGTCTGTTTCCCCCTCTAGCCATGCCCTGATAGGGTAATGTGGGGTGTAATGATGGCCAATTAGAAGGGATCACAAAACAGGACATGCAAACAGAACCCAGCAGACTAGACCCGCGGAGCTGCGCCCTGCTGAGGCCGCCGGCAACTTAGCTTTGTGTTTTTCTGGTGCTGATGTCTTCTCAGTATTAGTTTCTCGCTCCAGAATGAGTATGGTTTTCATTCGAGGCAAACTGATCTTAAATCAGTGTCCTTGAGAAACATCACTGGACTTATACAGTACAGCGTGGTCCTCGTCTGTGCTGGGCAGTGTCAAATAGTCGGACCACCTAGTTTCCCTCTGCACTATGAGGCCATTGTGCAGCCACACAGGCAGCACCCTGATTCATAACAGAGCTGATGGTCTATGTCTGAATGAGTGCAGTATGTGGCAAGTGGAGATAACCTCCAGCACTTTGTATCAGTAATTGACCCTGATGAATTGAACAGCCTTAGAGATTTGATTGGTGCAAATTGAATAACGGTTGTTTTCCTGCTCTAGATGTGTTAGATAATGATACTGCACAATGACCTGAGCACACGAGTGTTTGTGTACCTGTGCATTTGTGTGTCTTTGTATCTGCCCTTCTCATATATTATAGTATAAAGACAATTAAGACCTAGTTATTTGGTGACATTGGCTTTACTTTCTCATTGTTTGGGGCCCCACAGCTTTATGTGTAGTAATAATAATAATAATAATATTAATAACTGCACAATGAACCATTTTTCTTCTCATATTATTATAATAATAACAATAATCTTATTTAATTATTTAATCATATCGCTTATTTTGGAGTCAATACACAAAAACCGGGCATTATACATCTGGGACCCTAAACAGAAGTAATATGTTTATATGTAATTCTCATAAAATTAGCAAAAGTTGTAAAGGATGAAGGTGATAAAACAATACTAAGTATGTATTTGAGCAGTTAACACTGGGGTAAAGGGGAAAACTGTGCCTGAAAAACGTATTTTCGTCTTACAGTACTTGTTCTAATGATCTCCTGATGAAACTTCAGTCTGTGTATGCAAACATGACCGAGTCTCTCTCAAAACTGTAAACCACACATACTAGAATGTTAATTTGTGATGTTTATGACAGAAAATGATCTGGAGCCGCCCGCTACAACTGCAATGAATATGCGACTGGCAAAATATATTTGTTTTTAAAGAAAAATAAATAAGTTTTAAATCTGTGTTGTGTTAAGCACTTTTTCGGCATAAATACCCACAACACAAGAAAATCACCCTGAGAACTGTCTACCCGGTGTCGACACTTCATCTACACAGAATATACAAGTGGCGTCTGGCATCATAAGTGCCTCTTGCCTTATTTGTAGCTTTGGGATTAACTCATTCATGTGCACAATTCATATTATGAACCGATCGCTGCCAATGAAAAACACATGAATTTAGTTTCAGGGTGGATTCTCACCATTAATACTTAAAGCCTGAATCACATTTGTTGAAACAGAAGATGGAAGAGATACAGAAAAGTTTCAGATGTTTTACAGCCAGTTTTACCAGCAGTAAAATTGCCTCATTTCATATACAGTAGTACCATTCAGTGTCTACATGGCTAACATGTGGGCATCTTGATACAGTATGGAAAAAATATAAAGTACAACCACAGACAGCATGTGGGGTGTTACTCATTACGCAAGATAACATTTGGGTAACATGTGAGCTTACCTCTAATTGAATGAGTCTCACTGGGCACAAGGCAACTGTGAAGCATGGAAAACAATTTGTATTGCAAGGATGAGGAATACATACTTAAGCTTTTCAAGAGCCAGATCATTTGCAATTTGGCTGGACCTCTAAGTTCCTGGGTGTTTTTATAGTAAATAATAAATTGATTAACCTGTTATTACTTATTATGTTCATTACTGTCAATGCTCAGAAACTGCACCAGCATTTTGAATTTCTTCCATTTCTGATACCAAAGGAGAACATTGATTGACATCTACTCTGCTTATGGTCATGTCTTATGGTCATGGTTGGATTAACTTGCTAGGGGTCCCTGGCACAACAATTAGCAGCTGGGGCCCCTATTTATTTCACACACGTACAACTGAGATTATAGAAGTCTTAAAACAATTTCCACACATGGCACCTCTTCAAGATCAGGCCTCAGCGCTACGTCAAACGTTTCATTGCTCTGATTGGTTAAAGGTCCATCCAATTGCGTCCAAAGGCATTGTAGTCTGCGCCCATTAATTTTGCTCCTTGGAAATCAAAAATGAACTGAGAAGTTCCAGACTAACTAGCTTGTGTGAATTGGTCTGGCGATGTCAGGCTAAAAAACACCTCAAATGAGCATAATTGAGGAAGTTTTATCAATATTTGCTGTTTCCATACAGCTTGTCTAATGACATACTTCAAAATGTGCATGAAAGTATGTGAATGGAAACACAGAAACTGAAGCTTCAAAAAGAAATACACAGACTTCCCCTTCAGTGCAACATACTGTGCTGCAGTTTCCCTCCTGTTTACACTGAACGTGCACAACAGCTGACAAATTTGACTTTCCCTTCTTCATAGTATATTTTAGCGACTTCATCAATAAATGCACATGTACATATAAATTACGCTCAGCTGTGCACATGCACATGCAAACGAGCACACACAGCTGATACACATGCACGCTTTTTTTTGCCTTTGAGATGCCTCCATTGGGCCACGAAGCGAACAGTCGATTGACACCCTCTGGTTTCAACTTCTGTGACCCTGTGAAGCAGCCTGTGAAGTAGGCACAGAGCAGCACAGCGAGGCCCTTGGAAATATCTGCGGTCAGCTGCATGGGGAGGAGAGAGAGAAGGAAAGAAACTTGCTTTTAATAAACAAGATAATGGGTGCCATACGCCCCTTCTCACACCACCACTGCCTGCAATCTCTCGCTCTCGCTCTCTCCCTTTCTGTCTCTCTCTCTCTGCCTCAGCCACTTTATCTTACTTTTTCTATAAAAAAAATTACATTCATTGTTTAAGAATGGGGTGAAAGACTGAGGGAGTGTGAGAGAAAGAAAGCAAGATTGAGGGAGAGGAAGAGGGGGGGGGGGGGGGCTGATCTTCAAACCAACAATTAACTGGCGTCAGGATGTTTATGGGCAGAGTTAGTTTAAGCGACCGGTCCTCTGTCAGTTCAGCTGTGGCCTTAAACACTCATTCTCTTTAATACTGAAATTATGCAGAGAGAGAGAGAAAAAGAGTGTCTATAATTCATTCTCAGCCCTCAGAGGTCTTTTACATGGGAAGAAAGTCTTTTCACGCCAGTTTTCACTCTTTAAGTTTTTAGTTTTAGTTTTAGTTTTTCAGCAGTATTAGTGTGATAAGTCAACAGGTCCTTGAAAGCCTATTTTCCTCAAAATACTTACATGTGTACCTGAATAGGAACAAATGCCCAACAATACCGTCCTATCTTTCTCAATCTGGTTCCAAGAAGTTTGACACTAGTCTGAGAGTGTTCCAAGAATCCCAGAGAGGTGATGGGCTGAGGGGCTGACATGTTGCACATAAACACTCCAGCGATGAGATTTTAACTGGGAAAAGAGCATGCACAGACAATGTGTGTTTGTCTCCCTCCTTGGGGCCCACCTCTGTGCTCCTTGGCCAAAGAGATGGCAAAGCTTTTGACAGCTGGTTAAATGTGCAAGAGACCCAGCAGAGGTTTTACAAGCGCTGGCAGTTACTGTAGTGTGTGTGTGCGTGTAAACTAAGATATGCCAAAGATAATGTGGATCAAATGAGGTAAACCAATCCTTCTCTAGCATTTCCCTGATAGAAATTAGTAAAGGATTTTACTATGTTCACAAAGCAAAGGGTGTTGGAAACCAATGCGAGTTTGTCTTGCAGTGGGCTTGTTTCCTTGATCATTTATTTCAGATAAATTCAGGTTTCAGGTTTAGAACAGCCAAATCTTGGATGTCGTGGAGTATCTAAGGGACAGAGTAAGATGAGTAGTAGTTCATTTAGTTCACCCCATGTCTCCTTTATTCAGTTATTTCTGTGGCCCAATTAACAAATGTGACTACAGTGCTTAAGAATATCATTCAAACAGATTCATGCCATCATGTCCTCACCTTGTGGTCTTAGTTGTCAAATTAACAAATTGCCTTCTGTCTGTTTGACAAATCAGCTAAAACGTGGCTGTTCCGAACTTCACTAACAACATTGTTTTTTATGTGAGGAGATCAGATTAACCACCTTTGTCTTTTTGCAGTTGTGAGGAAATTTAAAGACTGCACACGTCAGTCAGTAACCTTATGTTTATAGTAAAAAAAAGTACAGTAAGGAGCTTCTCTTCATGTTCACCAACTCCACCCTAGCAAGCAACACAAACCCTAACAACACGCAGATCTAGTAGATCTAGTTATGAGACGTCCCTGTACCTTTTTTAGGCTTTATCATACATTTTTGAAGCGCTGCCTGGTTGAGTAAAAAACAGTGTTTTGGATCCTTTCAGTGTCAGAGCCCATGATTCAGTACGAACACGTAATTTACATCCTAGGCAACAAAGTGGTTTTCACCACAAAGTCATAGCTGTAAAACCGCTGCTAACTGGTTGATGTGGATCCCAGGGTCTTGTGAAATGTAATGTCCCACGAGATCCCATCCTGGCCATCGCCCTGCTGCATTGGGACGTTTTTTTTTATTAGCATGTCCTTTCTTTTTTCTTTCTTTCTTTCTTCTTCTTTGTTTTCATTGTTTTTCTATCTTTCTTCCCACTTTTGCTCTCGTCTACTGGTGCTGTTAAGCCCTCTGAGACTGCCGCTGTGGTGTTGCGGCAAGTATTTTTGGCTCGACACTGCTTACATGCAAAATGCAAATTATGGTGAAATCCATTGCTCCACGATCTAATTTGCTGCTAAAACCGCATTTTATAGTGATATCTTTTCTGTCACCCTTGCTCATTTCAGATAGATTTTCACTGACACATTAGTTCTAGGTCCTCATATTTCTAGCAAGAGAGCATTTGTTTTATTCAATTATATCACTTGACTCGAAATTGACATTTGGTAATGGATACAGTGCTGATATTAAAATGTACTCACCCTACCATATCTGCATTGTAGCCTTTTTGTGTGACTTTTCTACTCAATTACATATAATCATAGGATGAGCACATGTCTTCCCAGGTATATCTCCTTCCATTTCAACATAGATATATTGTTTTCAGCCAGCATAGGGGCAGGGAATTCCCCCCCTATTTATGCAGTATTAGTGCAGCCCCCTTGGCCAGACACTTGGCCGGCCCTCTACCGTCTGGCACAGCGTAAGCGGGGCTTGCCAGGACATGCTGGAGAGCCAGGCTTTAGCTGCTCCGCTTGCAGAAATGTGTCAGTCATCCTTGCCAGTCCATCGCTGCTGATAATTCAAAATGACAGTATAATGAAAGTGGGGAGGTAGAGAGCAGTGTGGTACTGTGATTTGCTACTCTCACCCACTCTATCAGTTGAGCGGTCTTGGGGGAGGAGGGAGGGCGACTGGTGCCAAGTTAAACGTACATAAAAGAAGGTTTGTGAATGGGGATAAGTGTGAGCAGCCATGCCAAATTGTTTGTGGATCTCAATGCTTTTGGACTTTCAGCCTATTTGGCCTCGCTTTGCTCAGACTATCATGAGCTCCATACAGAAAATAGAAGCTGGTTCTTTTTGGCCCATTATTACAAGATGTTTTGTCTCCATTTTTTCCAAGATGGTCGCCCGGAAAATGACATCACACATGCAAGTATCTGAAAAACAAGGGGTTCGGCTTCCTCTGGGAAAGCAGAAAAGTTTCGACTTCTTCCTGATTAATAGATTTTTATTACATGAAATATTAATCAAGATGGATTGTTTAACGCAGGGTTGGGTGCAGCGGGGGATTTGCATACTCAAGCCTCTTTTCAGCTCACCCATTATTTCATCTCTGAAATTCCACCTTGTGGCTTCTGTCAACCAGAGAATACCTCTGATGAAGGTGTCCTAGTCTGTCTCATTCTGCCTCCGTTGCCAGACAGATGTTGGCATTTGAGTTGGAAACCTTAAGGGACTGGCTTGTTCCTCTGGGGTGAAGGGGAGAGCAAATTATATTGACAAACATGCATGAGATTCATCCTCCGTTCAGACAACCTTTTCAGCAGAGGAAACTTTGAGTGAGTCAGACAGGACATGAATATTCTTTTTTTATTAATGCATCACTCCAATGACACTTTCTCATTTGACTGACAGATACGTTGTAAAATATGAAAACGGAACATTTTTCCCCAAACACAAGATTTACTGAAAAACATTACCAAAGTGTCTTTTCACTTAGCCAGGTGAGAGAAGAACAATTGCAACCCTTTAGCTCAACATCCCAGTGAGGGTGTTGAGTCTAATCTGTGGATAAGTGTGCTGATACTCCTTGCTTTCCCTGATGCCTCCCAGGAGATATCCTGGCTTGGCCGTCAGCTCAGGATTAATTAGAACCTCCCGTGTCCCTGCAGACATATTAGAGAGCTCAGCGCCGGTCAAACATCAACTGCATTAGCAACCCGTTAGCGCAACAGAGGCTAATACCTTGCTCTCGAACATATCACCAGGTACTATAATTAATAAAAACTGCATCCCTACCTGCTCAAGCATCCCCAGTTATTATTTACCACATGTGACCTAAAGGCATTTTATTCCTACTGGCATGAGAGAATGCTAACATTTTTTGTTTGTTTGTTTGTTTAATAAGGCTCAGGATGTTAGTGGATGTGGGCAGTTTTAAAGTGTTATGCACTTCCTCTTCCCCTTCTTTTCTGCAGCCTTCACAAGAACTCTTTTCATGTCAGATGGAGAGGTAAGAGTAAGTACTGTACAGAGACATTTTAATATTAAAGGTTGAAAATTTCACAAGAACATAATACAATAGAATATGTTCTACAATGAATGAAAATGTGTATTATTTAGTAACGTTTCAGAAAATAGTGACATCTTCACATTGCTTGTTTTGTTTGACCAACACTCTATTATATTTAATAGATAACAGCAAAAATCCTCATATTAAAGGAGCTGAAACAAGAGAAAGTTTAATGTATTTGCTTGAAATAATCGTTTCTGTAAAAAATAGAATAAATTAGTCTACACTGAAGGATTCATACTTGAAGCATAAGGTAATGAGATGTTTCTTTCTTATTCATATTTGCCATAGAGAGTGACTGTATAAAAAAAGCATTTTATGAAATTATAATATATAATCCCTTATTAGTTCCTTTGAGGTGCACTAAAATAGATGGTTCCTTTTAAAGACAAAAGCAAACATTTCTAAATTGCAGACCTGCAATTTTGCCATGTATTCCAATAAACCAACAGAGATTACTATATATTTATAAATATCTTTTCCCTGTTTTGCTATGCACACTGGTTTCCACCCCATCTCTACCCTTACTATTAACAATATTGTCCCTTGGAAGACGCAAACTGTCGGCTCACCTGTCTCTTGAGTAAACATGGGCTGAGGAGGATCAGGGCAGCCTGGATTTTCTGGGGTTTGGGCAAAATGTCACCACAGAGAGGAGCTAAGGTAGACGGGGGGGATTTGATCTGCTTGATCCTCTGAAGGTTAGGATCGAGGCAGATTTAGGTAGAAGAGCTGTATTCGCACACAGTGGACATACATACAGACACATACACACTCAGAGTCTTAGTGGATCTTAGCATATCCCTGATGTCCAACTAAGAGGCAAGAGAAGGACATATAGCCCCATATATCGCAGGTTAGAGAACTTGACCAGTGTCTTTGAAGGAGTCCATAAGAATACATAAAGGTATGGAGAGGGGATGTAAGGAATCCCTGCAATATTAATGTCCAAAATGTCATAGAAAAGCCACGGTATCATTCAAAACGCAACAGGCCTGGTGAGGGTTGTAGAGCCGGAGAGACTTGCCTTGTATAATGAATGAACTCTGGGTTTCTGCCTTCAATCCCTCTGGACTTGGGTTTGTCTCCGAGTGAGCATGGCCCGGACTATTAAGAGTCTTTCCGTCTAGACGTATAGGGAAAAAAAGCTGGAATCCACAGGGTCCAGTTCAAACAACAGGGCTATCATCTCAAAACGTACTCAAGTAAATTTGTTGTCAAGGCTGAAGTGATTATTTTTCCTGATTACTCCCAGCAGAAGAAAACATGTTTATCCACCTCAAATAAAACACCAATTTGCCTTCCACTTTCTGATCACCTCCCCTATAAATTAAGCTCTGCTCAAATTCAAACAAGGCGAGTGTGTACAGTGATGAGCACGAGCGTCAACATTGCTACATGTCTTTTGAGAGTGTGTAAGCTTCTTATATCAAAATGGTTTGTTTGTCCCCCAGTCACAAATCATTAAGTATTTTGCTCTACTTTTTTAGCTCAGTGGGTTGTATGAAAATGAGCGACAAGCCTCCATCCCTCCTGTGTATGGATTATGAGTCTGTGTTTGTGACGGTCTGACTCTAATGGGCTTGTAATTACAGTTTGTTTATGAGTTTATCGATGCATACCACCACCACGCCTGCATGGGTTATGGGCAATGGCAGATAAGGATCACACCGATCAGCCCCCCCCCCCCCCGGGGTTGGCGCCCGGGGGGCGCTCCCCGGGGGGGCGGGGTGGACGGCCCCGGCGGGGGGGTGTGCGGGGGTGGGGGGGGGGGGCGGGGGGGTCCGGG
>JAVQJL010014842.1:0-22875 GCA_036024295.1 Nannoperca obscura
TAGTACAATTTTGAAAACATTACAATGCTAAAGATGTGTCTGTTAAGGTTCACAGGAGGGGGGACCCACAGAGCGGAACGCACACAGCTAGGTGGAATGAATACACAAGGTTTATTGCTGGACAGACAGTAGGGAAACACAGTCACTGAGGTCTAGGTGGAGCAGAGCCAGATGGTTGCCAGGTGAGCGGAGCAGATCCATGGGAGAGGAGAACGGGGAACAGGTTTCCTGAAGCACAGGGAGAAAAGTCGTGAGATCAATGGATTACACAAGGTAAGGCTAGAAAACACTAGAGAGCCACAGTTCAGTACCACACAGCTAAACGGACAATCTGGCGAAGACTGGAGGGATGAGCTGGGTTTTAACTGCACTGGTGATGAATGATAAAAATCAGCTGTGCTGCTCACCGGTGAGGAGGTGCTTCTCAAGCTCCGCCCAGGCTTAGACATACAACAAAGAGGTGACAGACAGAAACACAGGAGAGGAGGGAAAAACAGGACATAGAGAAGGTGGAAGGAACTGTCCAAACCGTGACAGTGTCCTACTGCCTAAGATTTGGAGCCATGTTTTATCAGTGGTATTTGGTACATTCCATGTGACGAATATGACAAATTATTACGCAGATAGAAACAGCTCCATTACATCACAGGGAACACAACGAAAGCTGTCTAACAAAAACTGTCACTGTCATCAGTCACTCGCGCTGTAATTCTGCCACTCAGAGTCAGCATGGTGTTGAGTGTTGAGTCTGATTCACCAAACTCACCACAGTAGTAGATCTTGGGTGTCCTCATCCATTCTCTCCATACTCTTTGGATTCCAGTGACTTGTTGGTGAGTGTGGCACCCATTGACCAAGGAAATCTATGAGTGATGATTGGTGCCAACTACCAGATTAATAAAGTTCATCAGCTCCTGTCCATACATCAGCGCTGCAAACCTTCCCTCTGCCATGTCCTCCATCTCTGCTTATCAGATCACCATTTGTAATAGTGTTGCTCCAACTGCTGTAGTCCTTTCCCGCAGCATCCCTGGGTCAAGTTTCATCCCAGACACAAATGCTCAAAAACACTAACTGTAATTACTGCTTTTCCAATACTATAGGGATCTCTCCAAACTGCAAGCCAGTGCACTAGACCCCCAAAATGTTTTTGTTTTAAATATCAAATCATGTTAGATAAAGACTTTGTTGAAGATGTTGAAGCTCATTAACACAGATATTAAAGAGTGTTATATAACAGTGTGCTAAGCTTTTCAAATAGTCAAATGATCAAATAAAAAATAAACAATATTTTATTTTATCTTTTACTAATGATCAAATTTATAGACAACTGAGTGCAAATGAGTTTCTGTAGGACAATAGGCTAAACCAGTTAAAAACGCTTCTCAGGTCAAACCATAGTCCCAAATGAAACAAAATAATGCCTCAGGACTTACTTGAAGCAACATGGAGATAGCACCACCATTAGGGCTAAATATAAACAGCTCTCATATATTGTAATAGCATTTCTACACATTATTTAGATGTCCATCCAACTCACCTGTGTAACCGAGGCAACAACTACCTATTTACACATTCAGACACATGCAACATAAGCATCCTATTGGAGTCCTCTCACTAATGTATGCACAAAATGTACTCTGCTGTTAACTCGGGTTTGGTCCACCAACTACTGAGAAAAATATGGAGAATTTTAGGTTGCTATGAAGCTTGACTTTTAGGGATTTATTTAGACACTGCCAGACAGCTGACAAGAGCCATGGGGCTCAACCATACAGTCTATGGGTAGCCTGGAAGATGAAATCAAATAGCTAAAAGAGGCTAATAGCTATGTAGAGCTGAAGGGTTGTGTGTAGTGTGATAGTACAACACTTAATTGTTATTATTGCATGTTGTTATTGTAACAGGAACCACACTCTGATTTTTCGCTCTAGGCCTGCAATAGAAATTCTAATTGGCTGTTCTACAAATGCAGATGCCCGTGCATTTCCCTTCAAATGTTGAAAACCTGATTCAATGACTGAAAATCCTGCAACTTGTACCTTCTATATACCTTTTTTTTCCTATTGCAGCGTATAGTAAAAAACAACATGTCCCGGCTCCACACGGAGCTTCGCGTTCATTATGTTCGATGACATCGCGCTTGTATCGACCACTGGGAAAGAGGCATGATGACAAACTGGGGAATAACTTTTGAGTGGTAACAGTGGCATGTATGTGTGATATACTAACCTCTCATCCTGCTGTTAGACAGCATTGCATCTCTCTTCTGGTACTGTGAAGCGCTGGAGGAGCATCTTTGAGAAGACAAGTCTCAGCAAGAAGGTCTCGGTGAGGCTGGAGCAAGACTCCTATGAGGCATGAGGTTTTGCAGGGGAACCAACATGCCTCCTATGAGGCATGAGGTTTTGCAGGGGAACCAACTCCTTCTGAAGGAAGTTGTAGGTTTGGTGGGAAGGGCTTTATCGGAGTGATACGAGGCAGCAGAAAGAGGTAATTTTTCTGAACCCAAACCCAGCATTAGCAATTTCTCTTATGTCATAGGCCGTATGGTAGTGAAAAAATGTCTCTTTTAAATCACATACTGTAAAGTTACTGTAACGGCCTGCTTACTGTACGGAATGTGTTTCATTGTTGACAGTGACTGAAGCTCTTTGCGTCTCTGAAGCTATAGAGGTTTGAACAGGAACATTTACAATGTTGGATTGTTTTGATTAGTTCACCAAACTTATTTTCCCTTAATTCTTCATAGAACTTGCTTTTGGAATAAGTTTGACGGAGAAATGGGCCACGCAGGTACAGTTGAAGATTTATTTCAAATTTCACATGTCAAGTTTTTAGTGACCCGTTGATCATGTTGCTTTCACTGTACTCAGCCGAAGACACATTGTGTCCCCCTACTGCATCCAGACACTTTGTCCTCTCCAGTGTTCATTTTATGTTTCTGTAAATATATGCTGTGTTTTGTATTAACTACAGTTGTGAAGTACCAGGGGCCAGTTGAACAAAACACCTTAAGCTTTCACCTTAAGTATAATACTTCAGGCTTCATTTCTACTTAGCCGAAGGACTTACTTAAGGCTGTTGAACAGAATCCCATCTACACTAAAGGTGTAACTTGAAGCACAAAATGGTGTTTCTTAGTTTTTGCACCGTTTTTTCACAATGAGAATCTTACATAAGATCAAGCTATTTTACCTGAGAAACCTATTTAATATATTGTCAATTAACTTTTATGTTTAGCATGAGAGCTACTAGCTTTTTCTGCAGCTTTTAGCCATGTACTGGCCTTCATCAGATCATGATGAAAACCATGAAGGAAAATCCCTGGAAAAACTAGTAAGTGGACCTTGAGTTAAGATTATTTTGATGATTTGTATGTTTAAGGTATTAACAGCCCTTAGCATTTTGAAACAGATATTAAACCACACCCCTACAGTATGGATTGAAAATTCGGCAACAATGGAAGTAAAGGAAGTTAAAATATATAAATATATAAACAAGTCGGTGTCTGAACATATCTGGAAAACCTGGTTTAAATTCCTTAGACTTGCCAATAACAACTATATCTTGAGTGAGACTCTAAACCTCCAGCTACTTCAGTGAAGTGGTTTAGTGGCCAGCAGATCAGACCAGGGGTTTTATTGCACAGCTACCAGCTGGCAATTTTTGTTACTGTGTGAATGGTCAGACTGATTGACCTTTTTAACAAGGCCTTGCAGAATAAGGCTTAGAATGCTTCAGCTGTAACCTTCTTATGATGCAGATATGCAGAGTAAACTGAGCTTCACATATCTGCTGAATCTCAGAGAACACATAGAAGTTTGTACCACAGATTCTGTGAGTAGCCTATTTCTCTTAGATAACATGGACAGGTTGAATCCTCACTGTACTGTACTGTACAGATACTGTAGCTATTATCTCCACGCAGTAATTCGGAGAAACCCCGATCCGGCTCCACGGGGGGAGCATGCCCAACAAATATGATCTATGGCATACAAATGAGCCCTGTAATTTATTCATAAATCATCATGGCTGCCTTTGCTGGCAGGGCCCTTTTTAATTGTCTTTGATTAACAGTGGCGTGTGCTGGAGAGGCGCTCGGCTGTATTCAGGTCCCCTTTTGTTCTCGGGTGGTATCGCAGGCTTCCCAGGGAAATCATGTGTCAGAGTGGAAGAAAATCAGGGGCTCAGCTTGATATCCATACACTGGAGTGTGTGTGTGTGTGTGTGTGTGTGTGTGTGTGTGTGCATGCACGCATAGACTCACACACACTAATAATGCATAGACTCACATTTGGCACCCTTCAATGTGAGAGAATACAGAGTATATAGAAGGATGCACGTTTGAGAGACTTGAACACACAATCTGTTCATTTGCACTGAATCAATGATTAATAAAGGTAGAAGCCTTCTTTCACTATGCCAAGGTATGATGACACTAACCTTAACCAAAACTCATAATGATGATATCCTTTTATTGCAATGTTGTGCAACCTCTGTTCTGTTCATCACTACCATCCTCAGCCCAGGTGCGACCCCCTATACCACCCAACACTCAGCCAGAGAACGTACACATTCAACATGTGTTTAACATGAGCTCTTCTCTGCTGCAGCTGCTGATTTATCATCTTTCTGACACTGTTTATCAGGACTTTATCATGTGACCATTGTTCTTACTCTGTAACAGATGTAACTTGAAATGTAGCGAGGTGCAATACTTGTGATAAAAAGTACTTAAAAGCAAAATTATCTATTTAAAAATATTGAAAAAAGTACAGAAAAGAACAACATGTTACTTCCACCCCTTGTTATCTCATATATTCCTTAAATCCACTGTATTCAAAAATTCTCCTACAGTATCCTAGTTAGGTCTGTGTTAGTCACCATTAAGAGCTTCTAAACATAAGGGCAGTATTACATTTCTCTCAAAACATATTTTTGATGAAGTATAGAAATGTAACTTCTTGATATGAAAAAACTTCACATTTGGGTATTTTACCAGCACTGCGGCTTAGAGGAAAGGTCATGGGTTCATTTAAATTAAAATAATTATAATGCTAAAGTAATTTCATGGCAGTGTGCCTATATTGACATTCTTTCTCATAACCAAACTGAACCCTGTGCTATGGGTCAGAAGTGTTGTTGCTATCACCCTCAGTTCAACTGTAATGTGAACACATCTACAATTTCAGCCTTTCCGCCTTATTTAACACACTTTCATGTATACAAAACAACCATCACATCTACATCTGAGCAGCACAGACAACAACAGCATATCAACCTCATCTCCAGCACACCGGACTCATGCTGCAGCACAAATCTACATTTGTTTTCTCAAGTACACCTCTGTTCTATTCAACATGCAGTGTACCCTGTCCTGGTCACTTCATCACATCAAAGCCAATAAACAAATATGCTAAAATTGAGTAGCCAGATACAATGTGCACTATTGATCGAGTGTGTTTGCTCTTTGCTGTGTGGCGATGTTCATAACAATGGGAATGTTGCCCTGAATGCAGCTTCAGTCTAAACTCTGATGAGGTCTATTTCCCAGTGCTGCCAAAAGACCTTAAAGCAAACATTACATTGATCTACCAAGAACATCTTCATATCAAATGTCAATGGATGTACAAAGGCACACCTTTTGTCTTCTTCTTGGTCTTTTAATGGCAGTACTCTGAGAAAAAGAAAGGTACATAGTGAGTAGCATTAAAGCAGACAGGGCAGTCAAATTTGATGTACTCCTATTACTTAAAAACAATATTATAGGCTGACTGCCAGGGTTTTACATCTTCTTAAGGATTCTCATTAGGTTTAATAGGAGGACATTATGAGAGCAGCTAAAATGGCAGTGTCACCTACTCCACATGTACTGTATGCATGCAAATGCACTCCAATTCCCATGTCATAAATTAAGCCTGCATAGTGCTGTTTTTTATACCCATTTGATTGCAACTGTTGACTGAGTTAATTTCTCTAAGACCCATTTAATTACTTTGAATAACACTAGTCTGCTTGGAATCCTATTTTTCCAGTACCTGGCTTTGTATGGCCTTCAGCTGTCAATGGTTGTAAAATGTAATGGCACACAGGAATTGACACTTAGTGTAGTTGCAAGCTAAAGCTAGCTCTGCTGAAGCCATCACCTGAAGGATGAGATGTGAAACAAGTAGAAATGTTAAAGAATGTTGGGACAGGGACGGGAGGGAACTAGCCACACTGCAAAGACTACCATAGTACAGGAAGGCAGTACTCTTGTGCAAATATTGCAGAACTGGAAAGTCTGCTAGTCCATCACCAAGTCCTCAGCCTTTGGTGATCAGCCTTTGCCTTAGACAAAAAATGCAGCCTCCTCATTCATTCACAATTAGATCACTGTGGTAATGCAGAGGAGGTCTCAATGCATAGGACTCCAGAAGATAAAATCATTAAGCAAAATAATTAAACCTGGCTCACCTTTGACGCAATAAAATGCAACATCGTCCGGCAAATGATTGTCGATGGGACAACTTCCCAGAGGTGCAAAATACTAAATAAATAAATCATTTATAATCATAGTTTTATAAACTGTTTTGCCTTCAAATTCATGGACAGTATTTCAGTGTTCCACTCAATCCTTCAGCCTCACCTACCTATCAGGTTAGTATGTTAGCATGCTAACATTTGCTAAATAGCATTAAACACAAAGGGAGGCTAATGGGAATGTTTTTCAGGCATTTGGTCATAAACCAAAGTATTGGACAAATTAAAGTTTTCACCTATTGGTGGCAGTAATTGAAAGGTTGATGGATCACCAAACTAATTCAAATTCATCCAGAGGGGGAGATGAATGTGTGTCAACCCATCCAATAGTCTGGACCAAAGTGGTGGGACGACCAACGCTGCCACCAAGATCTTGGTGCTGGGGACACAAAGATCAGTTTGGTGTCTATTTTTATGTTTTTAATATCTAAGCTGATCAGTGGAAAACACTACCTATGTGATATCTGTTATTCATCTAAATGGCGGGAATAACAATAACTTTTATTTAAATAGAATATTTTAGAGTTAATATGTAACAGAGGTACAAAGTGCTTCCCAAATAAGAGAAAACAATCCGTCCATTCCCCCATAATACGTTGTGTGAATACTGTGCATAACCATTTGATCCCTGTGTGTGTCCATTCTATGTGTTCTCCTTTTATAATCTGCCATAAAAGGACAAAGAAGGCACTTTCAAGAAAAGTAGAGACCACCTGAATATCTCTGCAACACTCACCTGTACAAGGTTATGTTGGTGAGGGGAGGTTGAGGGTTATTCAGAGCAGCTTGGCTCTAGTTACAAATGAGGATGGAGCATTAGTAAAGGTGGAAAAGGTTGCCATCTTAGAGTGAGAATGATTGATGTGGGCACAGCAGCATGCAGCAGCACTCACACCGAGCCCTCGCCGATTGTCGCCACAGCGACAGGCAGGAAGAGGAAGTGAGTTGACCTCGGGGGCATCATGACAAAATGCTTAACAACAGTAGCAAAGCACTCTGGGTTGGGTCAGGGTCATATGCGTGAACATAGAGGAAGCTTGCTGCTGCCGTGTATTATTTGGTGAATTATGTTGCTACATTACAATGATTTAAAACTACTTTAGCAAGATGGTCCTGTCTCTGCGAAACCTTGCAGACGTCGGTGTGCATCTTCTACTTTATATGCTATTGTGATTATTCTTAGACTTATTCTTTGTTGTCATGAGGAAATTAATGTCTCATGGTATAAATCTGGTCTTAGATGCTTTATCCCAAGAATGGCATCATTGTAAAGCCCTGTTTAGACCAAAGATTCACAACGAGATGAAACCATTTAAAAATGTTTCATCTCATTTTTTTAAAGGAAAAGTAGCAGCGGTGTGACCTGGCCCGTCTCAGCATGACTCAAGCTCAAGTCACCAGTGGGTGGTTTTAGATGGTAAGGGACATCTCCTGTTTCAACAGCCAATCAGCTTGTAGCAAAGTCTGCTGGTCACCTGGACGTTTTTTTATGTTATCGCTGTTTCATCAATACTAGAAATGCAACTGTAGCAAGAAACTCACTATCACTCTCCTCATCCATAGATTTAGATGCTACAAATGATATCCAGCTACAAAGAAAAGTCTGAATAGCCGGCAGATAGAATGGAAGAACAGAGTCATTGCTATGGAAACAATACACCGTCTCATCAAGTGGCATTTGGATAAACTGGCAGAACATCAGAACAGTTCTGAATGTTGCACAGTGCAAGTTGTGGTGAGTTTCAGCTGTTCTCGACATGAATCTTTGGTCTGAACTGTGGTTCATTCTTGAGGCTGTGTCAAGAATGTGCCAAGAAAGTCAAAAATTAAAATAAAAACACCACAAAAATGGCTTTGAGCAATTCTAATATATTAGCCTGCACAGTCTAGTCTGCATAACACTACATTGGCAGAGACACTGTAGCTACAGTACATGAGTAATCTGTTTGATGTGTATCTGCATTCATGCCTCTTGTATATGTTCCTCTGTGTCCTTCAGCCCAAACTCAGCATGCTGAACAACAGGTAGCAGTTAGCTGGATTTTATATTCCGAAGCGAAGCCAAGGGGGGCAGACCCTGACCTCAGCCTCAGTCACCCAGAACCACGGCTGCAGGCCTCATCTCCATAGGAATCAATAGACTACAGTAATAATGGTGATCTGTGGGGCCAACATCAAAGAAGGGACTGACCTTTCCTGGTTGGGGGTTGGGGGATGTCCACCAAGCTCCATGAGCGTGCCTGTGTGCACAGAATAAATGTTTTGTCAGAGAACAAAGCTCGTAGCTGTGTGTACGCAAGACACATGTATACACAGTCAGCGGCATGCATGAATATGAAGCAAGAAAGACGCATATATAGAAGCCACTGAAGTCAGGCTTCCATTCACACATGAAATAGGGACATGTACGCCTTTCCCACTTCATGGCTGCCACCAGCTGTGTTTATAAAATATGTCATTCTGTTTGATTTGCCATTTGAAATTATTTATTTTACATTCTTGGCTTAATTTCTTGGAAAGTCCTGTTTCAAATACAGCTTTTTTTATTTAAATGAGAGAGGAGGCTGCACACAAGAATTATTTAATGTGAGTATTTCCATTTTATATTGCTTATTTATACTATACTTTTACTCTTTTACATTTCAGAGAGATATGTACATTTTACTCCCCTACTTTTATTAGACCGCTATAGTCAGTAGTTGCGTTTTAGATTTTACACACACAATTTAAAATAAAATACAGTGAATTATTAAATATGTATTATACTAGTATGTACATGTCTATAAAGTTGCCCCACCTCATCTACTTATGTCATATATTATTTCATTTCACTCATACTGACCATTTTTCTGCAGAACAAGTACATACTATAATTTAAAAAGACATTTTGCTAATACTTCTGTACTTTTGCCTAAGTTGGGGCATTTTAAGTATGAGTATTTTTAGATTGCTGAATAAGTCATTTATAAGTATTTTAATATCCGTCCCCACCCCTGAAGAACACACAGTTTACTGCTTTACAAATCAATTTTATTATTTAGAATTTTCAAAATGTCATACTGTCATATATGTTAGTATCTGAAGCTATCCCTCATAACATCATGATAATGATTATAATGATTTCAACCAGGCCTATAGTCTCACTTCCACAGTGCCTTAGATTAGCCCTTTTATCCACCGCTTTGTTCTGCTTTGGCGCTTGATTAACACTAAAGAAGAAGTCATTTGCATGGATGAATTAATTTCCAGGACAATAATATGTAAAAAATAAAAATAAAAAAAAAGAAGAAAAAAAAAGGCTTCTAAATTTGTTGATTAAGTGGATTAATTAGTTAACAAAAATATTTGGGAAATATTCTTTTTTTTATGAACACACACACACACAAGCATACCTCCTCAGACAGCTCGGTGCAGCAGTTCCTTGCCTCTCGTCTCCGGGCCTCCATCAACACCCAAACCCCCAGGCACCTCCTCGGCCCTCCCCCAGCCCAGGGCCTCTCTCTGGGGTCATTATGGGCTCTGACATGCCCCGCTGGCTCCATGAATGTTAATGCACAGTGGAGGGAGCTAGGGGTCCAAACACACACATATGGTACACACACACACACACACACACACACTCTTGAAATACATACACACACTTCTGTGTTTTCATGGAGTACGTTCACAATCTGAGCAAACGGCATACACAAATACACACACACACACACACACACACAGTGCAAATAGATAGCAGTTCCTGGGGGCCACTGCAGACACACACTGACACACAGTCTTGCTATCTGATCAGAGATCACAGATGGCAGATAGCCTGTCCGTGTCATGCAGGCAGCCCCGGGCTCACCAAAGATCCATGTTAGCGGAAAGATGGAGAGATGGAAGGACAAGGAGGAGGAGGGATGGAGAGAGATGATGATGTACCTCCCTGCCTCATTTGGCCTCTTCCTGCCTCCTCACCCGCTCCTCCTCTTGTCATTTCTGGATGTCTCCCTATCACTCTTCCTCCTTCTTCCTCCTCCTCTCCACCCCAACTCACTTTCCCTCTCTCTTTTCCAAGTATTGTCACATGATTGGCAATATTTACGTTTACACATTTACATTCACATATTTACTGTTCTAATCTGAGACTGAAACCTTCAGCTAAACAGTTTGGTGCAAAATTGTCACTTTTAAACATGCAGAATATTAGTCCACACGTCAGTCGATTATCAGAAGCTTCATTTCAGTGGGTATTGGTGTCAGAGTGAAAAAATCACCTTTTACATTATTTTTTAATTCTGGATTATTACACCTTAGGTTGATTTTTGTAGTTTTGCCATCACTGTAATGATCAGGATTGAAGGAATACTAAGGTCATGAGCCTCTCTCCCCCTGACCCCCCAGCAACCAACTTTATTTGATTTTTCATTTGATTTATTCTGTTCAGTTGTATTTTCTGTATGTTTTATTTTCCAACATGAAGGTCTTAATGCCTTTTTCTCCCTCCAAGAATAGACATCATTTATTTTTTTATTTTGTTTGTCCAGTAGTCAGATTTAATCATATTGAATCTAAAACTACTGCAATCATCCAAGAAATACCCATCATGGGTTTAAATGGTACATTTCTAAAAACCCAAATTCCCAAGAAAAATACAGAAGACCTCAGTGGCTTTCTGTTTTATAACAAACAGCATTTGTTATATATTTCATTATATTTTCTACTTACTATGTTCATTGTTATGCACCAAAAGACCAAAGTATGTTCCTTGTATGTGTACACCTACTTGGCTTGATTCTGATTGACTGTGGACTGTATGGACACTTGTATTTCCTGTCTTGGAGGACCTTAAATGATTATTACCAACATTTCAGGTTCTTTCAGTTTTGCATCCAAATAACGTGTAACTTCTCAGTCCCTTCCTGCAGCCACACCCTCTCTGTTGGTCCCAGTCTCCAGCCCCTGCTCACGTCTCTCAGGTGGTTTCCTCCACCTTCCTCAGACCTGCCATCCTTGAGCCGTCCACCAGGTGCCCTCAGACTTTTGCACCAGACTTCCTCATGCACCTGCTCAGCTGTTCTCACTCCCCTCATCAGCCCTGCAGTCACCTAAGCACCTTCTAGTTCACTTCTATTGTAACATGCCAGATCATCAGGCAAGCTGCTGTGTGCTTCATGTCTTGGTCTTTAACTTCCGTGTCTTGTTTATCTGCTGTTCGTGAGACCCACTCATGATAGACTGTGCTTGTTTATTGGACTTTTGATTTTTGCCTGCTTCTTCTCTGATTTGTGCTTTTTTTGGTTTTTGAACACCATTCACCATTCTGTAAGCTTTTGTACCTTTTGTGTGAATACAATCACTACATTGCACTGTCTCTGCCTCTGGCGTCTGATTGTGGTCCTGTTCCCTGTGTTCCTTGTTACCCAGCTTGCACAACTGTGACAGCTTCTTTACAACCTCTGTCAGACTTCATTGCAGCAATGTTGTCGTGTTTCCAGATCTCAGCAACTATTTGTTTTTCATGATGATAGGAATGATGGACAAAACAATAATAATAAGATAATAAAATAGAAATAATAAGAACCTAGTTATAAAAATTATTCTTTAAGTTATGAAGTGTGATTTTCTATTTCAGAACAGAAGCTGAATGCAAATGTTTTTCTCTCTTTGAGGGAAATTATAGTAGCTGGATTCTAAATGCTTTCAGGTGGCCTCTAAAGAAATATCAAACACTGGCAAACTTCAGTTAAAGACAACAATGAGAATACCCACTGCTTCCACAGGGATTAGGTTAAAGAGGAATGCTGTCATGTAGACGCACTCGTCATCACGTGTCAATATGTCAACCAGATCAATATGTACTCACTTTTCTGAGTGTCTGTTTTACTTTCAGAATTGACTTTCTCCACTAAATACTCATTTATTTTCATTTTTACCTATCCATACCCTTTTTTTTCTTTCTGTTAGCTCATCCTCCTTTTTACTCCCATCTCCCCTCCTCCTCCTTCTTGGGTATATGCTTCTTGCTTTCTCCTCTCCTTCCTCCACCTCTGGCCTGCCTCCTCCTTTTCATTGTCCTCCCTGCTCCTGTGTCTCCTCTTCCTTCTTTCCCTCCTCCTCCAATTTCCTTGTCCCCCTCTTGTATCCACTGCCTCCCTCCCTCTCTCCCTCCCTCCGTTTTCCCTCTCCTCTTCCTCCTCGTTGAGTATTCTGGAGTAGAGACGATCAGGCACTCCACTGGAATAAGAATTCCTGCATTATTTGATCATCAGAGTTTATTGTAATCCTTGACCCTGGCCCTGCATTTCAAACACAGATTGTGGATTAGGGTGCTTAGATGTCCTGTGTGTGTGTGTGTGTGTGCCATGCTCAACAATATTGTAACAGAACCGGCATGCCTATCCTGCAGTGTGTGTGTGATTGGATATATAACAAAACTTGTCTTTTATGGTATGTGAGTCAAAGGGCCGATCAGTGTGAGGCTTGTTCATGCAAATGTCCCCGTACACACACAAGCACACACATTACTGCAAAATGTACAATGCAGGGAAAGTGAGTGGAACTGTGTGTGTGTATAAGAGATGGCTGTCCTCTGGCTGACCCTGGTGTTGATGATGGTGATGGACTCTAGTAGTAATGGCAGAAGAGAATAGGCACACACACACACACACACACAATATTCACACACAAATATTATAAAACTAAATATATACCCACATACACATCAGTGAGCCACTCTGTTGCACTGTGTGACATGTTCCTTTTTTCCTGTATTGTCTCTCGTCTCAAGTTTAAACTACTGTTCAAATGTAGTGGAGAAATGAAATATTCACTAAGGTCATATGGTTTTATCTGACAGTTATGATCTTATCACTTATTTCATAATTCATTGATTATCATTTATTATGATTATCCCACATGGTAAACATGGTTCTTCTTCACCTGGCCATCTTCTGGACTGATCGCTGGCGTGATTGTGCTACGTAGTTGCATTTCTTCAAAAGTTGATTGTGTTTTCTCAGGGCCCCTGAGTTATTTTTCGGCACCCCCTGCAGCCTGAACGCACTATCCATGTCTAAATCAATGGGAAGATGTTGTCACTAAGACAGGAACAGGTTGTGCCCTATACTCCCTCGGGGGCATTCCTAAAAAGCAGTCCATCTTACCCATTCCATGTTGTCCAATCTGTAAACTGTAACTGTAGTCTTTTTATGTCACTTATTGATGGTAAGAAAAAAATCTGGAAAACCACCTCCTTATCCTTAAATGCAGAAGAATAAACACTGGAAAAAGGGACAAGTTAAGGGTGAAAAGAAGGAGAATATATCCCTAACGTCTGACTTCTCCAGCCCCCATAAAACACACTAAACGAGCTGGCGGGGAGAAAATCCAGCTCCATCCACACACACCTTATTGACACGTCTGACAACTAATAGCAGGACATTTTTATCAGCTTGTACACCAGTCTTACTTTCCCAATAACTTTGACAGCTTTCCATTGAAGTGTGCATGACAGAGAGAAGGAGAGGGAAACAAAAGAAAGAGGGAGATGCTTAAAAAAAACGCACACATTCAGACCGAATAGTGCAACAGTAAGCCAATTGAGTGAAAGAAAAATCACTCCTACATGCATAGTGGCAGGCAACAGAAATTTCCCTGCAACCCCAATGACTGGCTATTAATAAATGGAGTAAGAGCCTAATGAGAACAGAATCCTCTGGAGGCAACTCTTCTTCTCTCTTTGCTGCAAGATGCTCTCATCATTCCCCCTTTCACAGTCATAGGTGTTAATGAAGTGAATGCCATTTAGACGTCATTTCACTGCCTGCTCCCTTCTGTTGTTTTTGTTGTCTTCAATCGTATTGGAAAATACGTTTGATCGGCATATCAAACCAATATTGTTATTTCTGAACAATTGTCTCGTTTGGAACAAGAATGCTGCCATGTTTTAATCTGAATAATTGACTTCAGATACCAATTTGCAATGGCCCCAGGGGCCCTGAAGTTCTGGGGCCCCCGAAAGCTCCAGGCTCACTTTGTGTCAACTGGTTTGTGCTAATTTATAAGTATATTTGCTGATTGTGCTTCTGTACTTTTACTTACATATCAAAATATAAACAACTCATAATGAACAATGCCCCCACTGAGAGTGTTATACATTTTATTTATTATTATTATTATTATTATTATTATTATTATTTTGTGTTGTTACTTATGCACGAATGTGTACGCAGCACGAATTGATGCTCATTTTGAATACTACTTTTGGCAACTTTATTCCACAACAATATTATAAGATGATCATATGGTTTATAAGAATTGAGATTCTTTATATTTTAGTAGAAATACATTACACACAATACATTTAAAAAGAGTAAAGAGAAAATGTTATTATTACGTAATATGTTTTGCATATGGCCCATTACAAAGTGTTGGAGCTTCTATAATTTAAGTAAATCTTAAGTTGCAAAGTAACTACCTATAGCTGTCAGATAAATATAGTGGATATTTACAAATACAATATTTTATGAGTAAAAATATATAAATTACATCAAATGGAAATTCTCAAGTAAAGTATGAGTATCTCAAAATTGTACTTAAACACAGTATTTATTTCCAATAATATCTGTCACAGTGATCTAGTTTTAAGACTTGTTGCATAATATATAGTTATGTGTTTAATTACCACAGCAATGATGGGGCCAGGTACCATAGCATAGAAAAGCTACAAACTGGATACAAAATAGTATCGTATATAATAGTTTTCGTGACTAGTTATAACGACTGCTGTGGCAAGCAGAACCAAATGGTGTATTCTCCATTTCTTTCTTCATATTTACTCACGTGACTGATGTCAGATTGGATCCTTCGCTCTTTACTCCTGGCTTCTGTCTATGCAGTATAAGCTTGTTAAAACAGCGTTCACGTAGCCAGATCTATCTGCTTGATAGAAACTTACATTTTGCATATTGATCACTTTAAATGATTTTGGTGTAAAGTCACATATATTTTAAAGAAATTGTGCAAAAAACTATTCTTCATAATACTGTCCATGGAATAGTTTTTAAGGCTTGCAGTCATGCTTTCTTGTCTGTTCCTTTTCCACCTTATTTCTCCCCCTTAATTCAGTCGGGTCAAACCAGGACTCTGTTGACAAAATTAAATGTATTTCATTAATTCAAAAATACACAACTCAACAAGAAAACCCAAAGCAACACAGAACAAAAACAGATATGCAATAAAAATACACCATTCCAACATGCGTTTAAAATGCTAGCCATCATCATCCATGTTGAATCCTATGGGGAGAAATTCCACATATTGATCTCCCGACTAGAGAATGGCCAAAGCAGAATTTTATGTAATGGCAAATTAAAGTTCCCCATAAACACATGCTGAGTTATTAATCCGGGCACCACGAGAGGACTCACGTTGTCGCGGAGCACCCAAGTTCAATATTAGAAAATGTAATGAAACGATCATAACGTGACAAATTGAGTTATTTGAGAACATTGCAGTGGTGAGATCATATTAGCTTTCAATCCACAACTTAAATTGCACAATTGTATCATCTTTAAATGCTTGACCAGAGCTGAGAAGATTAGACAATCAATCCAAAATGTACAGGCAACATTTCTGATAATCAATTCATATTTTAATCAGTGGTACTTTCTGAATTATCTGGGTTTTTTTATTGTAAATTGAATATCTTTGGACTGTTGGTCTGATAAAACAAGACATTTTAAGTTATCACCTTGATCTTTATTGTGATGGACATTTATCATCATTTCATGACATTTTATACAAAACAATTATTCGACAAAATTATCTTCAGGTCAATCAATACTAAAAATAATCTTTTGTTGCAGCTCCCTGCTTAGAGTAGAAACTGTGCTCAATAGTAGGACCAGACACTCGTGCAAGAAGGAATAGCAGAGGATTCACCTTTGTTGAGCTCATCACAATGTATACAAAAGTGATGGCTCTGATTTTAATTGTGACTCTGTCTAAACTCTGGACAATATAAATAATTAAATGTAGCCACGTGAACATATTTAGTGTCAGTTGTGCAGTGTACCTCCTCTGTGCAGGCCTGTGAGATATTATTGTGTTAAAGCTCTGTGCTGTAACACACAACACTGTCATCTAGTGGACCCTCTTTGTCCCTCCTGTGGTGATGCTGGTACAAATGAAGCAGGGTCACACACACACACACACACACACACACACACACACACACACACACACTGGTGACAGTATAACCATCCTTTTCAGGAGATTTTCTCCATGGGAGCCATACAGCCTGCTAATGTTGAGACAGTACTTGTCAAAGTGAGGGTCAGGGGACATGCAGGGGGTTCTTGAGGAAGAGTCCACTGGGTCTCTTGCAAAATGACATTTTTTTAATTCATTAAAAAAAAAAAAATGTATTACAATAGACATGCTTTTACATTCTCAAATTTTGATAATGCTCAGGATTTATTATTCAGTTCTAAATCAAAAATGATTCCCATGCGGGTCTGTGAGATGATATATTACAAATGGGGAGATCCAGGCATCTAATATTTGTCTGTTTGTGTTTCAGAATTCCTGCACTACAGCAGCTAGATAGAGCGTCACACCAAAGAGTGTCAGAGTATTACTGTGCCATAGAACATAAATGCCACGCAAACATACAAGGCTGCATTTTTAATTGCTCTATGTGTGTGTATATTTTATGTGTGTGTGTGTGTGTGTGTGTGTGTGTGTGTGTGTGTGTGTGTGTGTTTGTGTGTAGTGAATGCTTTCTGAACTGTATGCTTTCTGAATTGTGACTAACAGGGAGTGTGTTGGGGCTGGAGTTAATGAGGTTGGGTGAGCGATGGGGGGGCCGGCACTGGTCTTCAGGGGCCGATAGGGCCCATTGGTTCTTCTCCTCCCTCACAGCAAGAAAGAGAGAGGGACATGGAGGGAAACAGAGAGACCAAATAAAACAGATAATTTCATTTGAATCCAGATCTGTTTTATTTGCACAGTAGGAAAGGAAGACCAAAGCCATAGCAACATTTTTATTATTTGAGACAATACAATATATTTCTACTAAGTAGAGTCAGTTAATACATTATCAAGGAGGGAATGATAGAAAGAGAAGAAAATGGCAGAAAACTACTCCATGGTAGACAAGGTAAATGTATTTGTATAGCACATTTCATACCCAAAGGCAACCCAAAGTGCTTTACAGAGTACTCTCTCTCTAGGAACAGCCAGTAACCCAGAACCAGCCCACCTGGGAGGTCTGCAAGGTTCGGACAAGGTCAGAGGATCTGATAAGTATATTGGACCTAAACTGTTACGTGATTTATGGACAAGCAATAGAATTTTCAAGTTGATTCTGTGAGAAACTGGTAGCCAATGTTGTGTTCTGAGAGTTATATGCCGAGCTTTTTTTGGTCCATGTTACCCTGGCAGCAGCCCTCTGGATCAACTGAAGCAGTCTGAATGCTGTTTTAGACAGACCTGTGAACAGTCCATTGCAGTAGTCCCGCCTGCTAGAGATAAAAGCATGGACAAGTTTCTCTAGATCATGTTTTGACATCAAGTCTCTGATCCTTGCAATATTTTAAGGTGGTAGAAGGTTGATTTTGTTACTGATTTAATGTGACAAAGTTACTCTTCAAGGACAGACTATTAAGGGGGTCTTTCTTCATTGTCCCCCCAAAACAACAACAGTTGTTTCAGTTTTGAAACTGAAAGTTCAGTTTTGTTCTCATTTAATTAGAGAATGTGTTCAAGTCAGTTAATGTATTGTGGTCAGTCTAAAGATAACGTTGTTCATAGTTTTAACAATAAATGGCAGGTTTGATATGGGCCTGTCTGTAGTAGCTTAGTACAGATGCATCCAGATTAGCTTTTTTATTTCTAAGTGGCTGCAGGGCTTTGGGGAAGAAAGCAGTGAATTGTTGACTATCTTTAATACATCTGTTGCCAGGCAACTAAAAACCTTTTTTGTAAAACTGTGAGGGCAGCAAATCGAGGCAACACGTGGAGGGTTTGAGATGTAAAACAATTTCTTTGAGAGTTGTGAGGTTTATGACATCAAAATGAGTTATCGTTACCAGATTAGTTCTAGTTGAAAAGGCATGTTATGTAAGTTAAGTGAGAAAGCAGCGATGGTTTGCTTAGTCTTTTTCTGTGAAAGATGAAGCCAAGTCATTACACGACTTTGTAGAATTTAGTTTAGGAGGCAGAAGTGAAAACACAGAGGGATTTGTTTGCCTGAAATCTGAATATTCCTCCATCAGCCACAGACTTACTCAGTGAGTGAGTTGTTTCTGAAGTTCCTTGAGAAACTAACTAAAGCCTGGTACTCTATATTATATATCATTTTTGCCAACAATGTATGTAACTGTCATTAATAATAATAACATGCATTTTTATAGTGCTTTTCTCAGCAACCCAAGGACACTTTACACATAAGAAGGCAGACCAAACAAAAAGGAAAATTCCTGTACCTGGTGTTTCCATATTCTAAAAGCACAAATGCACTGAAAGTTTATTTTAAATGGCCAAACGCGCACCAAAAGCGTTATGAGGCACTTTAAACTGCCTTGACCCGCCTACTCCGACCTTCTTTCCATTTTGGAGTGTCAAATGAGGAGCCAGCAACCAAAGCTGTTTTCTCTGCAGCCCCAGTCTCGACCTTTTTCCCAAATACTGCTGGTTCTAGGGTGTTGGCATTTCATATAACGTTACTCAAATAGAAATGGCATTGGCATTTCAAGTCTGATGTCTGCAGTGCACCACAGGAGCACCAAATGACATGCATGAAATGAAGCACGCCAGCTATTGCTTTCAAAGCGTTTGGGCCTTGAAACGAATCAGCATGCACTCAGTAGTTGCTATAAATAATTGAAACATTTGTGAATTTAACAAAGTTAAACAATGATTTCTTAGCGAGCACAAAAGAACTACAGTTCTCATGAAAAAAAGAGTTCAGTATTATGGTAACTTGGTTTGGTCCATATACATTAAGTTCTTTTTTTTTCTTTTCACTTGTAATCTATGCTGTTATTGCAGACATATTAGAGCCTGCTGTGAACCCTCAGTTTGCTCATTGACTCGTCTCTTCTGAAAAAGATGTGTTAGTTAAAAACATAACACAACAATATAAAAAATAATCAATGATGGTGGATTGTTGTTAAAAAAACTACCATCTCTATCTAACATATGAAGCGAGCCACGTGACATACTGTTGAGAAAGGCTCTGTTCCAACTCTGGATTTTGAGTTATTAGCATAATTACAAATGTCAATGGGATTTTGAATGAGGTTATCTTACTTCTGAAACAGAACCCTGAAGGCTTGAAAATGTCCAGTAATTTCCTAAAACAGCTGGTCACTGTTCTTTTTTAGCAAATGTTATTTAAACAATTGATTCTAACTTTAAATTATTGGTCAGGTTTGACCGTGTAAACAATGTATATCTATGTTATGTACTTGCATATTATGTAACTGTCAATGTAACAAACACAGTTAGTCTGTGTATTAAATTAGTGTGGGAGTCCTAGCAGGGCGTAATCTCATGCCTTGAAGGCGGGGCTCTTGTTTTATTTTCAATGCGTCTGTACATTGACATTTGCAGTTCTGATGATGATTATTGTAACATTGATTCACCTTTTTTTGGAGCATGACACTCAAAAGCAGTCAGTGTGGCACTCAACCTCTCACACAATGTCTTGATCTTTGACTAAATATATAGTTTCATTTGTCCTCTTCAGTTAAAGTGACTCCCCTCTCACTTCCTGCTCGTACTATCTCCTCCTGACTTTTCTTCTCTCTTCCCTCTACTTCATCTCTCCCTCTCTGTCGTGCCGTGGTATTTCTGTTCTATTTAAAGGCCACTAAAGATCAAGCTTTAGAAAGACATTTCAATTTACTTACTGGCCTTTGGAAATCACCTCTGGTTAGATTTGGATGCCCTGGTACAGTTAATGGTGTATATCTGTTAAATGGCAAGTGTGAGCCGCAGCATCGATCACATCTGAGAGAGAAGATGGCAGTAGATACAGGTACGGAGCATTATCCCTCTGTCAAGGAGAATTGAGACTTCTAGTGGATGTGGATTATGTTTTACTGCAAGCATATCGTCCCACGCCCGCTTAAAACAAAAAGGTTTTCCTCCTCCCAGCTCTCCGGCATGGGGACCCAGGTACAGAACAGCCAACTGTGACTTTTTCACTCGATGAATCATCAGAGAAAGCCTGCAGGCTGAAGGCATCAATAATTTTAAATGAAAGGGCTTTATAGTAAAGATTATAAGCATGAGAATATCTTTGCATAATAAAAATAAGCATTTTTCTCCTTTTGCTTAAATGCTTTTGCTACCCTCAGGTGTGCTGACCCCTCAGTTGACAAGCAACATGTTAATGGATTCACAGCAGAACAGGCAGCAGCCCCTGAGTCACTTTCACTTTCCATATTTATAGAGGCTGGCAGTGGCCACAGGGAAGAAAGTCCAAGGTTTGCAGGCCACAGAGGGCACAGCGAGATGCGGCAGCTAGACCAGAACAACGCATTCTCCCATTTTGACTCATTAATGTGGTCTTTTTCATAATGTTGCACATTACATGTATGTTTGCAAATTAAATCGGAATGTGCTTAGTTTAGTTCACCATAATTACCTGCATGTAGGTGACAGTGTTTATTCATTTAGTTTTCTGCATTTAGTTTAATTTGACTGACATGGTATTAGATCATATATTTATTTCAGTGTGAAAAAGGTCAGCTGCTCCTTGGGACCTACAAACAGAAAATGACCAACATGAATACAATTTCTAGCAAAAGAATGACATGGGAAAGAAAAATGGCAGTTCAGTCTGATTACATGTGTTGTGTTTTGCAGTCGGTGGATTCACTATAATTTATAGCCATTAAAAAAGGGGAGTAACAGTTCCAGGTCCACACATGACAGAGCTATGCTGATTTCCTGAATAAACATGATCCAATAAAACAGAGCAGTGGATTTACTGTATTCAAACATAAATACAGAGGTTAGAACTGAATTTCAAAATATATAGTATTGAGCTGTTTATTGTTTATTAACATAAATCAAAAACTCCACCAACTTTAAACATCATGTTCAATTTCCTCATCATGGGGAGCCCAGCTATGAAAGTCTTCTCTGGGTCTGGAGGAGCTTTCTCAAGCCTGAGTACATAAACCTGACGATGTCATCAGGGTAACCTCGGCTTAGGCTTGGAGACGACACTTTTAGCAGAAAGCTTGCGTTACACACTGGTTGCATTATGCTAAATCTAGGATCCAGTGTTCGAGACTGCTGGACAATAAAAGTCAGGATATCTCTGCATCTGCTTCTTCAATTCAATTGTGTCCTTTGTTTCTTGTGAATTACCAAAGTTTATGGAAATATGAAAATTAAGATGAAATTAAGATGAATGTTCATCTCTTGTAAATGCAGTTGTGCTGATTACATACTGACATTAAGGCTACATCTATGTTAATATATTTTCATTTTAAAACTGCATTTAAAAAAGGAAGCGAACGTGGGTCTCTGCGTCATCATTCTAAAATGTCTCAGTTTTCGCCGTCCTGACTAAAACAAAATACAGAGTTTTCAAACTAAAACAGGGTCAGCAGCATTTTAAAAAGGTCTCTGTTTTAGGGGTTATAAAATGTCAAAGTAGTGTGGGCACTAGGCGTAAAAGGTTTTGAGTTTTAAAACCTGCAGGAAAATCTAAACTGAATTGACTCATTAGAGCATTTGACATGATTACATGTCTGCAGTAATATCTGTTTTTATATCATAGTAGCAGTAGCTTTAATTGTGTCTGACTCTGTGTCAACAGTTTTATTGTCTAAAATCAGTTTTAGTCTTCTCCCACTGAAGGGATGTTCTGGCAGGAATATATTTGTTTTAAATACAGGGACTGTCTGGACACATTTGTTCCCTTTCCACAAAAGGCTCACTTACTGATAAATATTTCTTCTCACTCACAAACGCACCGCTCACAGTTCAGACACACCTCAGCCCCTGGAGGGGTGGCACCGTTCACCCACTCGCGTCTGCTCTGCACCCGTGGGTGTCTGGGCAGCGTGTCCTTCAACCTGCTGAGACCAGTCAGTGTCAGCCAGGACAGTGAATATCTAAACGCAGGCACCAGAAAAAGCAGGTGTGTGTGTGTCTATATCCTCTGTTTTCTTTGATCTCTCTCTCTGTCTCATACACACATGCTAGTGAGCGAGAGGATCCAATCAAGGACGCTCCAGCTAAAGAGCAAATGGTGGTGGTGGCGTGTGTGTGCGTGCGTGTGTGTGTGTGTCTGGGTGGGGGGAGGGAGGGAGGGAGAGAAAGGGGTGTAAGGAGTGTAATTTC
>JAVQJL010014843.1:0-20203 GCA_036024295.1 Nannoperca obscura
GAGGGGGGGTGGGGGGTGGGGGGGGGGGCAGATCAATACGGTGAACCTCACATCCTCTGATGACTAACAGAATGAAACCCAGACGGTTGTTATGAGACGGAGGGCACAGCCTGAACTTATCTGATCGGTCGACTGATGGATCGTCTCTCTGATCTCTGATCAATACATGAGACCATGTTGCAACATCAAGATCTGCTGACTGTAAACCAACACATGAACTCATTATAATTATATATATATATATATATTTATAATTATAATTAAACTAAAGGTTCAGAACATGACACTGTTTACACGTGTTAAGATCTTGTAATGATTACAGGATGATACTGACTTTGTTTTGGACGTCATCATGTGATGACAAACTTACTCAAATATTAGAACTGAAACTGAAACTGTATAAAATATGGTACAAAAAATAGTGATAATAGGACTTTTATATTAAAGAAAAAAACATACACACTCACAGACACACACACACACACACACACGTGAAGGGAGTCTGATAATAACAGACTTCCACGACTCAGAAACGTGCAGCCGACGTAAATTATCCACATTTTCTTTGAGATGAAAGCCACAGATTCCTGCCTGTGTGTGTGTGTGTGTGTGTGTGTGTGTGTGTGTGTGTG
Source organism: Nannoperca obscura (assembly GCA_036024295.1). NCBI lineage: Eukaryota > Metazoa > Chordata > Actinopteri > Centrarchiformes > Percichthyidae > Nannoperca > Nannoperca obscura. The sequence continues at coordinate 633 of JAVQJL010014843.1, forward strand.
TGTGAGAGAGAGTGGGCTTTGAAGAGCTGTTGAATGGTCTGTAATTACAGTTTGCAGACCTCCCATACTCCGACAGTGAAACCAGGACTGAGGCGGTGTCTTTGGGTCCAGGTCCACAGCTCAGCTAACATTAGCTAACAACATGCCTGGACTTTGGTACCACGCGTGTTCTGGGTCACTGAGGCAACACGTCTTTCTGAACCTGGAAACAGCAGGTGAGACCAGGAGCTTTTCATCGTATCACATGGTCTTCATCAGCAGGTGGAGCTTGTTCAGGTGTCATGTCAGAGCTCCACAGCTCGTTCTTAACGTGATGTAGTGGTGAGAAAGACTCAAACACAACGACTCAGAAGAAGAGTTCCAGGGTTTCTTCCAGGGTTCAGTACACAAAAGTCCATCCAGGTGGGTGCAAACAAAGCCGACAGGTGTGAGAGCAACACGAGAGTTCAAAACAAAGCATCATTGAACAAGTGATCGACAGAACGAAACACTGGAGAGCACCGACACGAGGGGACGAAGACGAATGGCAGGTGTATGAAGGGAGGCGGCTGGGAAATAGGAGGCTTATTACACAGACAGGAAGTAAAGCAAACAAGATACCAAAATAAAACAGGAAGCAGAGTCAGCAACGTAACACAGGTAGACAAAGCAGAACTATAACTTGTTCTAAAAATAAGAATTTGTGTCAAAACCGGTTCAGACTCATTGAGACAGCGAATCAAAGGACGGCTGTACGTCAGCTCTGTGGACGTATCCAGCAGCCACATCCATCAGCAGCTCGGAGCCTGGAGGCCAGAGTGTGTGTGTGTGTGTGTGTGTGTGTGTGTTTGCAGGTTTCAGAAACCTTTCAGAAAGCCAGACAATTTTGGATTATGCTGAATGACAAGCAGAAGTCTTTAAAACCTCAGAAATGCAAATAAAAGCGTCTCTGCGGTAAAACGAGTGTGTGTGTGTGTGTCCACGCTGTGTTATCTGAGTGTGTGTGTGCGCGTGTTCTGACGTGTTGCGTTCAGGTTCCTCGCCCTCATACATTTTACAACAGAAACGGGGATTTGAAATGCACATAATTCCCTCTTTTGGATCGGAGCAGAACTAAAGAAGCTGACGGAGCGTGGCAGCAGCAGCAGCCGCCGCCCGGAGACACATCCACCTCCCAAATCCCCCGGCACGGTCGTCATGGCCACCCTGCACCACCCTGCACCACCCCCACCCGTAATCTATCCCCCCCTCCACTGCAGGAGAGACGGACGTCAATACCTCATCTTCTGTCTGCTGCCGAGGCCTTCAGCTCTCACATCCTTTAACCCCTCCAGGGCTGCAGCACACGCACACACAGCGTGCAGAGAGTGAGTGTGTGTGTGTGTGTCACCATCGTGTGTTTCACCACATGAGATGTTTCTAATAACTAATAATAAACTGATGTGAACGTGTGTCAGAGGCCAAAACACACCTGAGGATTATTTAACTGCACTTTCTTTAAAGTTCATGCCTCCTAAAGAGTCTCTGCACAGGTTACGTTTAAATAGATCAAACACACACACACACACACACACTCAGATAACACACACTCACAGATAACACACACACACACACACACACTCAGATAACACACACGCTGATCTCCAGTGAGGTTTTCATTTCACAGGGAAGTGAAACCTTTCGCTGTGGCGTATTGATTTTTGTTTTCTAAAGGCAAAGAATTTACCCTCGACATAGACGGGAGGGGGGGATTAGACAATGCCTCCTCCAGATGCATGATGGGACTTCAAACCCCCATCACACTCAAAGACACAACTGTTCCAGCTTTCTGTGCATCTTGAACAGAATAAATCCCAGAAACGTGAGTTTGTTTGTGTTCAGTCGTTCAAGTCGACTCCACCTGCCCAACACTCACTGCAGACTGCAGGTGGAGACATGAAACGCACCCACCGTCCTCCGCGGTTTATCTTCGACTAACACACAGAATCACCTTCACTTATTTCACGGAGGCAGGAAACTAAAGTGCACGTCACTGCCGAGACGAACCTGCAGCAACGCACCGCTTCCTGTTTGTACAAGTGAAGAATAAATTCAACTGAAGCATCCGCAGTGACGCCTCCACTCAAACACACCAACACTGTTTTCATGGAGAGAACGAAGTGTGTTGAGACGTGATGATGATGAAGATGATGAAGATGAAGCCGTCCGTTTCTCCCTGGATCTATTTTAAACGTCCTGACCGCAGCAGCTGAACCACAACCTGTGAGAAGAGCTGTTCTCTGCTGTTTGAATAAAACATGAACCCCTGACCACCTCCTCCTCCTCCTCCTCCTCCACCTCCTCCTCCTCCTCCTCGTTGCTACAGACAACGCAGAAGTCGTTTTTTAAACCCATCTTTGGTGTAGGTTTGTCTTTGTCTCCGTCTCTCGCCTTCAGCAAGTTCACTTGAGACAGAAACTACAGTTCAGATGAAAACAGCCTGCAGGAAGTTAAAATGTAGAGTTTTACAGTTTTGTCACTACGTGTTATAATCAGCAGCAACACTGTCGGACGGAGCTGTGGCTCATGGTTCATGCTCCCCTCAGGATGAACCTTTGACATTTCTTCCAGCGCCAACGCATTGTTAAAGTGGACATGAGACTTCTGAAGACTCTGAGTGAAGCTCGCAGACGTGTGACTGTAGAGGAAGGTTTCAGGAACCTGGTGAACTTCAGCAGGTGGACGTGCTGTGATCCTCCCTGCCCCCCCAAGAAGACCGGAGTCCAATTAAATGAACTGAAATAAAGGTTTTTGCTGTTTAATTAACATTTTATGTATGAAAACCAATAACGTTCATTATTGATTCATCGTTTAGTCTAGAAAATGTGATCGTCACAGTTTCACAAAGTGACGTCTTTCTGCTTCTTTTGAACAAAAACGCAAAGACACTTCATTTACTGTCAGAAAAAAATGAAATCTTCTCATTTCAGAAGCTGGAAGCTGCAGATGCAGATGAAGTGTGACGGAGAAAACGAGTGAAAGCTAAGATGTAAAATGAGGTTTTGGGAATTTGAACCTTCGACGTAACAGCGACACTGAGCAGACGCTGCTCAAGGACCTGCTGTCTAATTGCCGCCCTCCTCTTCCTCCTCCTCTGTAACTAATTTGTCCAGTTTGGTGTTTCCTGTTTCCTGGAAGGCGGCGCCCCGAGGCTCCGGCGGGCGCTCGGCTCGTTTGGCTTCATCAGCTGCCGCAGACTAATCTTCACCTGGGAAGCAGAGAGTGCAGCGTGAAGATAACAGCTTTAATGTTTTATTCATGCTGAACAGATCACAGCGACACAAAGACTCTTCCAGGTCCGTCCGGGGTCTGACGCGCAGGCGGAGCAGGAAGTAATTGACCTCCAGGGATGAGTCGGGTCGCTCGGCCCGCCGGCTGCTCGGTTCGTTTCTAACAAGACAATTAAGCTGCGATGGAGTTTAAAAGCTGTGCTGCTCGTGTTTCACACGGTTCCTGCTTTTCCTGGAAAACCGGAAATTCTTACAGCGAGAGAGGTCCTGGAAAATAATGCCAGACCCCAAAATGTACCGGGACGCTTCCAGAGGTCCGTCTGGGTTTATGAGCGCTTTATTTACGCTTGAATTTGTTCGTTTGTTCTTTCGAATTATTCATTCACACGAATGAATGAATGAATGATTAACACGGGAACAATCTGTGAAATGTGTTCAAGGAGATGATCTTTGACAGGCGTAACTAAACATCTAACAAATGACACGGAGCACCGCCCCCCCGCTCATATCAACGAGCTTCCTGGTTTCACCACAGACACGTTCCCTCTCAGAATCAATAACATCCGTCAATCAATATGATGAGATTCTTCCTGCTGAGCTGGAGTCACAACAGGCTTTCAGGGCGAGGCTGCGTCCACATTAACGCTGAATTAAACATGAACATACAGGAACTCACAAACATGCACGAACATATGAGAACATGCATGAACACATGAACATGCATGAACACATGAACATGCACAGACATACATGAACACATGAACATGCATGAACACATGAACATGCACGAACACATGAACATACACAAACACATGAACATGCATGAACACATGAACATGAATGAACATACATGAACACATGAACATACATGAACACATGAACATACACGAACACACTTCAGTGCTGTTTCGTCTGAATCTCCTCGTCGTCTTTGAGACGTCGTCTGAAAAAGTCGACATGAATCCAGCAGCATTACTGACATTTTAAATCACAGGAAATGATTTATTTCACCCTCCAGGACCAGGATGTGACGTTTACACACATCACATGAGTCTGGAGCAGCCAATCAGAGCGCTGAACACGTGTGTGAGATCCTGTCTGCAGAACCAACACATCTTCTTTCAGAGAAAATGTACCGCCCAGACGAGACGTTCGGCGGCGGCCATCTTGGTTGTTGTTTGTCTCCTCTGCACATCGCCATCGTATCAAACCCACCCCCTGTCAGATAAACGGCTGTGATTGGTCGGCTGCACCTGCCAGAACCAATAAATCGCGAGGTCTTGGTCCCCTCGCTGGAAAACCAACGTAACGTTAGTGGCTTTATTTCCTCCTCGAGCCTACGGACGCTCGTGTTCTCCAGCTGAATGTTTTATTTAACACTCGTCCTCGTGCAGGAACCAGAGCTCTGACGAAGCTTTAATTAGCTTCCAGCTAAAATCACCCCCCCCCCATTACTGTTTTTGACTGTTTGTACTCGCGACCCGAATGACTGCTGTCAGAATTATTATCAGTGACATTAAACAATGTTTGCTTTGTCACACAAGTGACAACACTGCTTTAATTATAGAGGAAGTGTTTCAGCAGATGCACAGAGAGAATTCATCAAACGACTCCTCTATTCACTGCAGCTTTATTTAAGAGATATTCCAAAAGCCATTTAATACTTTTACAGCTTTATCTCAAAATGGAGCACTTATAAAAAGTGCATGGGGAAAATAAGGAGACGTGTCCTTAAAGCAACAAAATGCTGTTGATGTTCTCCACTGATTCACTGCTCTCAATGTTTTTGTAGTTTCTTTTAATGGAAAAGCTATTTGTAGACGTAAAGCACTTTAAACCCGTAAATCTGGGTGTATTTTATTAGCAGGGAGCGCTCCGTCGCACATTATGTGCAGTAAAAGCAGCAGGACGGACAGCAGGACCTGCAGGCCGAAAGCGGACGGGGATCAGGTTCACATTTGGCTTAATACGAGGATGTTAAAGCTATTTTTCTGGCCTCGTGTGAACGCTGGCAACCCGCACTTTGACCACAGAGGTGACGGCTTAGAGGTGAAAAACACAACAACAACAAAAAAGTGGCATTTGGAACCTGTCTGACATGTTTAGCCTAGCTTAGCACAAAGACTGGATGCAGGGGGAAACTGCTAGCACATCTGATGGATAGGTCGCATCTTGTTCATTTAACAGTGGAGTTTTGTAGAATTAGAAATGCAATGTCGTTTTAGCAGCAGTTAGCATTGGAGCTACTTGGTGACTATCAACTAACAAGGGGCAAATGTTAGCATGCTAACACGCTAATAACGGTAAACATTATACCAGCTAAACATCGTCACCGTGAGCATGTTAGCATGCTGATGTTAGCATTTAGTTTTTAAAGATTCAATCTGCAAATCCCAGTGCAGCAGTGAATGCACCTGCCAAACACTCACTACAGCACCACGTGTGGATTCATCCGCCGCTGGAAATAGTCTCCAACAAATGCTCTGTTTCCTCCTGTTAGTGAACTGTGGTGGTTTGTCTCTCTGCACATTGTTCCCGGTGCAGATCCATCGAGCACTCGTGGGCTGTAAAACCAGAAACCTGATCACCCTCCTCTTCCTCACCTCGCTCAGCTCGCCTCTTCAACTCCCTCCACCCCCCTTCCACAAACCACAGTGTAACCCGCACAATTACAGCTCCAGAACGTCCTACAGTGTAATTTGCCTCTTAACTAGGCGGCTGTTTGTAGTAAAGGCTGTTTACACGAGCTTCAGAAACGTACGTACGAACCCTGGTTGAAATGCTGCGTTTACGTGCCGTTAGGCAGACGGGATATCATCTGAGCAGGCAGAGAATTAACAAGTTTCAATATTTGAACTTTGTGTCGTCCCGTTACGGAGCTCCAACACACGAGGAGACAGATTTACTGTGTTGGAAACACATTTTAGACTTTGCAACAGAAATATTAAAGACAAGACACCACCACAGCAACATGCTGTCTGCTGGGCTGGACTCTTTGTTTGTTTGTTTGTTTGTCTGACTCCATGTGAACGCAGCACAAGGCTGGTTTAATGAAAAGGAGAACTCATGATCCAGTGTTTTCTTCCACTTTACGTTAAACGTTGCGTTGATGACTGCATGCTCTGTTTCCTGTGTGTCTCTCCAGCTACAGACTGTATGTAGAGAGGAAATCACTGAATGGAAACACGTCAGATGTGTATTGCTGCAAAAACACCAGCAATAAATTGTAAAAAATGGGTTCTGATGGACTAAAAATAAAAAAGGGATAACTGTGCGATCCGGTCTGTCTGTGTGTGATTTGCCTGCAATAAATCGCTTTTATTTTGGCGGCGAAGTGCTGCTTTTACTGTGGAAAGCTCTTTGGAGAGTGTGCACAGACAGCCGAACAGAGGCTGAGAGGGGCTTTTGTGCTCCTCCAGAAGTTTCTCACAGACTGTTTACGGCCTCTCTGCATGTCGGGACTGTTTATGAGCCTCGCGGACGCCACGAGCACCCAACTGACCCCAAATCTGTCTCAACCGAGGTGCCAGAAACACAGAGAGAGAAAGAGAGAGTCCTCCAGCTCCAGCATGACCTGACAGCCAATCAGAGCACCGTCTTCCTCGCTCTTTAACCATGTCCTCTCCCAACACGACCAATCACAAAACTCTAAAGAAGTCTCACTGAACACAGCATTGGTTTGTACGGAAGACGCTTGTCTTAAGACGTTTGGACCTTCAAGCTTCCATAATGTTGGCATCAATGGGGGGGTAGACGTTAGACAAATGTGGACGTAGACGTTTTGGTCCTTTCGGTCTTCGAAAGGTTTGAGACTTTGTCGTCTCTTCTGGAAGAATGAATGAAACCTCAGTGAAGAAGAGGAGTCGGGCTCCTCCCGGACCACAACCGCACATCAGGAACAATGTGCAGCGAGTACAATGGAGGCCGGGAAGTGGTTAGCCTAGCTTAGCATAAAGACTGGAACAGCTCACTAATTAACAAGTCATATTGTCTCTCACTGATGTCTACGCGTGTACAAATTAAAGTGTTTGTGGTTTCAGGAGTTAGAAACATCTCCCAGTTTATCACTTAGTAACCTACACTTACTGTAAGAGCCACTTAAACACATATTTGGTAAATGTTTATACAGTTATATTATGTTTTATATATGAACGTGGTGATATTCTCTATACTATATATTTATTTGGATGCTAACATTACATTACATCACATTCAGCAGACGCTTTTATCCAGAGCGACTTCCAGATCAGAGCTTTACATAAAGTGCATAGAACCATGATGGAAAACGACAAGACTCATCAAACTTGTAAGAGATGAATCACAAGTGCTGTGAGTAAGAACATCGCTGCCAATGGCAGAATCCAAAAGAGCATTAAATCTACGCTAAGGTTGTGCTTATATCTGCTCGTCTTTATTCACACGTTTAGGAACAACGTGTCAGCAGCAGAAAACACTGGACCAACACAACGTGCACGGCGGCAGCGGCGTCCCATGGGAACTGGCGTTGGTCAAAGCGGATCATCTTAATCATCTGGATCCCACAACACAGTGACAGCAGCCCCCCCCCCTTCTGCAGAGTCTGTGTTGCGAAACTAATCAGGTCCCTTTCCAATTCTGAGCACAGCGGCACACAACAGCGCCCCCCCCCCCCCAGCAGCAGGTGATTTGCACAAAGAGATCCAGAGCTGCGAGGTAACAGGAGGACACGCACGGGAGTCGAACCCCCGGCCGGCTCGAGGCTCTTTGTGGGAAAGGGGGGGGCGCGGCAGCTAATGGCTTCACAACAAACCCTGCAGAGAATATATGAGCTCCTGAGGCGCCCAGTGACAAAGGAAGAAGAGGGGGATGGAAGAGATAAAAGAAGCTGCAGTCAGACCTGCACACCAACAAACCACAGCAAGCATGAAGAGTCCGAACACAACACTTAAAACACATCCGTCTGCAGACTCACAGGTACAGCACAGACTCATCAGGAGAGACTACACCTTACCGGCAGAACTGGGTTTTAGCTTTCATGTGAGGGTTTCCAGGGTTGTTTAAGGGAAAAACACAAGTTTAAGTAAACTTTAAGGCCTTTTGAAGCTACAAATGTTCTTTAAATTAGAAGTTAATGGTTTATGTATTTTGTCTCCGTCATGCTTTAAAGAGGTTTTAAGCATTTACCTTTAATTAACAGATCTTTAATGGCCAGAGGACATTGATCTGCTTCCGTCATATATGAAGGGACATACGTCTTCTCTGCATTGTCGGTGCACATGGTGACGGTTACATTTTAATAATGGAGAATTATACATTTGAAGAGGTTTTATGGATTGTTTAATTAAAATCCTTAAGAGTCGACCAAATTAAGCCATGGAGTTCCTGAGGGGGAAACGATTGATTCATTTTAACATATTAAGGTATTTTAATTGGGTTTTCTCGTGATTTAAGGTGTTTTAAAAGGAAGAAACCCCCCAACAGTTACAGCAGAAGTAAAGCTCCTTGCATGGGGTTTAATGTACGTATTAATTAACGGCCTATAATAGAATGAGGTCTTTTCCATGTGGATAAAAGATTATTTTAAGTGAAAACGTATATTTATACGTTTATAGATTATAACATTTTAATTAAAAATCACAAGATTAAAGCTGCCAAGAATCATTAATTAAAGCATCAAATAAACTACAAAGTGGCAGCTTTTTATGGATTACCTCTGTATTTCCACTCACAGCTATTAATTAATCCAGTTATTTATCCTCAGATACGTTAACATGAAGAATATTTGACTAAACAGATACAATGAACACCAAGACGTGGACGCTCTTTGCAGAGATAAGGGCTTTTTAATTTTGTGTTATCAGTTATTTGTCAAGACGAGGTAGGTTTCCTCAAACTCTTGACATCTCAGTTTATATGATGTCTTATCCAGAGTCAGCTGAGAGGTCTAACGAGCTGCAGGAAACTGACTTTCTGCTCGTTCCTGCCAGTTTTGAGCCTCGAGATGTTGCCCTCAGGAAGCAGAAAGCCTCCTCTTCACAGCCTGAGAACAGGAGGCTTTACAGAATGTGGTTATCTGGATGTGCCCGATGGCTGAAGAACAAAGAAGACGAGTTCCTCTGATGGTAAATAACGTGCCGGCGAGAACAGACTGAAGCTGCAGGTACATTTAAAGCTGCACTAATCAATGTTTTTATACTCACAACGGATCAATTCACTGCCACAACCTTAAAGAAGTTGCTCGTACTGACGAAACCCACAGGGAGAACTGTCACCGTCTCTACGCAGCCTTTTAGCTTCTTTTAGCTCAGTTGGACTGATTGATCGATTGATTAAGGTTTGTTTTGTTGCTTATGAGTTCTGTGAAAGTTGAAATTCAGTTTTTAAGGAAGTTGTTGGTTCAGAAATATAAATCTCAGCTGGAAACTTCCTCCGACGTCCACACTGACGGCTCACCACATCGAAGCAGTCGGTACGCAGCCGAAACTTTGTGGGACCTTTAGTTTAAATACTATAAAACACAAACAGGAGATGTTCCTCCTCCATCTCGCACCACCAGCCGGGTTCGTCACCACGGCCTCCTGCAGCTGTTTCAGCAAACGACAAACCTCAGACATCTGGACGGCTGTAGGACACGCCGAGACGGACATGCCAGACAAACAGATCGTCAATCAGGACGAGCTGCAAACTCAGCAACAAGCAGACTGTGAGAAGGTTGTTTATTCATCTGGATTCTCTTACGTTCAGTCTCTTCAGTCTGCATATAAAGAGACTGTGGAAACAATCAAACAAACTGTTCGATCTGTCCCACAAGCTAACAGATGCTAAATCACCACCCTTGCATTAGCATTTTGATGAGCCCTATTTCTTAAACATTTCCCCGGGAGAGACGGTGCTGCTGAGCCGTCGCCATCACCGCCGCCGCTCTCAAGCTGACAAATGAGGCCTCTGCAACTTCACTGCCTTCATAAACCTGTCATTCACGCCTAATCTACCGAGCCATCGACGCAAGCTGTATTACCTCGCCTAATGAACAGCCCACACACTGAGCCAGTGTCACAGAAATCATTTTCATTTCCTCAGCGAGGGGGTGGAGGCCGTCACCGAAGCTTAATTGTCCCGCGGTCTGACGCCCAAAACATCCAGGAAGATTAAGACGAGTTATCAGAGCCGTCAGGACGTGGAAGACATGTGGGCTGCGCAGATAACACGTCCTGAACTTAGTGTTTGCTGTTTGGTGTCTGCAGAGGCCTTCAGATGATGCAACACACACCCTGTGGCAGCCGAGCAGAGCTGCAGCAGGTCACACGTTTCTGTTTCAACTCTAAACCAGTGAAAACGTCCTGAACTCGTCTCCTGGTGTTGCAGCAGGTGTCGCGTTGTGGTTGAATGAACTTACTGTCAGTCGTCGTGGATGAAAGCGTCAGCTGAGATCATTGTAATTTCCATTTGCTCTTTGTGGCCCATAAACACAGACTGAACAACACCAGGTCAGATGAAAACGTGCCTGGTGGTGTTTGTGTGATGGAATTGGTCACCCGCGTTCGTCTTGTGTAACGGTGTATATAAGTAACGGTGAATATTTATATATTTATATATTATTACTGCTTTCAGCTTCTGCACAGCGAGCGTTTCATGACATTTAAAAGACGTCACCGTTGAATATGTTCTGACATTTTATTGATTTTGATTATTGACACGACGCTGCCTTTTTAAATAAGCAAAGTTAAACTTTCTGTTTCTTTAACATCAAAATGAGATTCATCGATTTTCTTAAAAGTAAAGAAAGGATTGATTTGTACACAAACTGCTTATATTTGTTAGTCTTTTATCAGAGTGACTAACAGGAAAGTGTCTTAGAGGAGCCAGCACTGACCTTTGACCCCTGATCTCACAGTGGAGGAGGGGAGGGGGAGCAGAGTGAAAATAATCTGCACTAACGAGACGGAGATCAAAGCAGTGGATCGATCAAACGCTCAGGTTTACATGTCGGGAGGGAACCTGATCTGAGGCTTCGGCCTCGTTTGAAGTGCAAAGTGGCGATTGCACCTGAGGCTGCAACACACCTGTAGACCTGCAGGATCAGCCGACTGTGAGTCGATGCTGCTCACTGCTGGTCTGGTCCCGTGCAGATCACGTCACCTTGATTTCCTCCTCACCAAGAAACAAGAGCTTTCTCAACTCCTACACAAGCCCACAAAAGGTGCAGTCGAGCGTCTGTCTCCCTGCTGTCCAAGAGAAAATAAAAAGTGTATCTTTAACAACTTGCTCACACCTTTTCTACAAGTTCTGGGTTCAATATTTAATGTATTCATCCACAAACTCGTCAAAACTACATCGTATCTAACCCTAATCGTCCAAAACAGCAGTATTCCACTGCTTACAAGTCATATTATTACATTTTAAGATGCTGCTGCCTACAAAAGCTTTTGTTTAACGTGTGAAATGTCCAGTTCTGTGAGAATGTTTTACACGCTGGAAACAAAAGCCAAACTAATGTCGTCGCAGTGTTTGTTTAACAGGTGGCGTTCAAATAAAACATGAAACTGTGACGAAGACCTGCACCCTCGGGTGAATCATCTGACCGCAGTTACACTTCAGTCACCTGTCAGTTTGACAGACAGCAGCTATCACCTTGACTTTATCCTCGAGGCGTAATTAAACTCCTCCAAGAGAAAGTCCACATCCAGCCAGTTGACAAACACCTTTTATTTCCTCATGAAAGACAATTAACAGCGTCTGTCACCCTGTGGCGCTGCAGATAATTGGTTTGCCTTAACGAGGAGGAGAGAGTGAACCGACATCAGTGGGAAACCTTCGGCAGGTTGATCCAATCTGGCCTTGAAAAACACAATCTGTCGTCCTGGCATTTCACTTCTGGGATGTTGTGACTTGACGTGAGTCTTTCAAAAACTGCAAGAGGACCTTGACTTCACAGTTTCATCAGAGTTTCATCCTTTCATCGAATCAACAAGGAGACCAGCTTCATCTCGGTTTCAAAAGCCTCGACACGTCGATGTGCACTTCCTGGAAAGATACGATTCCTGCATCTTCATAAACGATGACTTGAGGCCGATGTGGACGCTGTCGGAGTCGGTCCTGATGTGGAGACAAATACATCAACGAAAACATCTCAATTAACTGCAGGATAAAAATATTAAGAGTCATGCTAGCAGCTCTGTGAGGCACCATGACGGTAGCAGGTGTTTAGCCAAGTTTAAGATTTCTTAATACTGGAAGGAAGCCCAAACTAGTAAAAATGAAGACAGGAGGAGGAGGAGGAGAGGCAGGAGCTACTGTTTCCAGTAAAACTAGACTTTTGTAGAAACCCGGCTGCGCTGCTGCGAACACATTGAATTCAGAGTGTGACGAGCAGCTGAAAACACTGTCCTCATCATCAGGAGGCTGAAACTGGCAGAGCAACACCTGAGTTTAGGACCGGAAACATCCAGACAAACATCCAGACATTCAGAGACGCAGATAAAGACGTCCATTCTTCCTCTTCGTTGTTCCTCCTCTGGTTCCTTCTAATGAGAAACAATCAAACTGAATCGAACTGAACTGAATAACGGGATAAAATAGACAGAAAGAACCAACAGAGCCACATCTCACGCTTCACATGTGACGACGCTTAAATAAAGTCCTTAAAATGATTCAGTGAACAGGTGAACAAGTGAAAACTGCTTCTTGTCATCGATCAGCTGCTGCTGTCGACTCTGATCTCAATGAACCTGAGACGCAAAGCAGAACCAACATCTCGTTTATCATGTTTGTTTCTGAACAACCACGAGGGAATAAAACACTCAGCGCACACACACACAAATACACACAAGAACACACACACACACACACACACACACACACACACACACACACAGACACTAACAAGAACACACACTAACACGAACATGAAAACACACACACGCACAAGAACACACACACACGCACACACGAACACACACACACACACACTTTAATCTGAGCTTGTACAGATTTGACTGATGTGAAACATCTGAAGACTCAAAGCAGTTGAATGTAGAGACAGAAACCTCAGAACCCGTCCGGCTGCAGAGGCACCAGCACCGAGAGGGAGTTAAAAACCAGATAATACATAAATGAGAAACAGAAAGTAAACACCGTTTGACTGGTGGCCCCTCTGTGGGTCGCTGCACGGAGACCCTGCAGCTGCTGCCGGGCCGCTCAGTCCGGGTACACGGTTGCTCGAGGGCATGGAAACACAACAACAACTCCCTCTGTTCATTTACTGGCTGATTTCCCAGCAGCCCGAGGGCCGCTCTCCAGAGCCGCCGCTCACAGACGACTAATTATTTGTGAGCGAGGTGGTTCGGTCTGTGCATCCCAGACCGGCCGGGCCCACACAGGACTTCAGGAGCGCTGGGTGGAGGCCTGGGTGGAGGCCTGGGTGTAACCATCTAACCTACATGTGGAGGACGTGTAAAGCTCAGGATGCATCTCTGCTGAGTGTCTGTCTTTGTGTCTGATTGTCCTGCTCAGTCGTCTGTTGGTCTGTTGTTATCTCGTGAAGACCGGAGGAACAGGCCCGTGCACGTGGCTCTATTTCCTCCTGCGTGTTTGATTAAGAAAACTACAGTTGGTTTAAGAAAATATTCTAGAACTTTGAAGAATATTGAATTCAACCAGCTGCAAGAAGAAAATTACCAAAACAATCCAAAATACCCCAAAATACGAAAATATAAAATCCCACCAAATACTACATCTTCAGTAGGAACCAATGGGCCACACAGTGCAGCTGAGGACGGCGTTTGCCCGTGATAAGTAAGTCGGTTGGAGGGTTTTATAGCTTCCACTGCCTGCTAAGTGGTTTTGGGACAGCACTTAACGTGGCGGACCCTCCAGGTGGTGGTGGGGGGTTTCAGAGAGGCCCTGGAGTGACAGCAGCGTCCTCCCTCACGTTAACGCCTGGATCTGGATCTTCTGGCTGAAGAAACTGAGAAAAGACGGCAGCAAGAGGTGAAGTCAACCTCCAGGCTTCAAGCCGTGCTCCACACACCGTGTCAGTGTCACAACACCGCTTCGCTTTAAGGCTGCAGGTCCGGCGCCGTGCTTTCCCTTCAGACCCTGAACACAGCAGCCCAAAGTGCCACAAGACATTTGGCTTCTCCCTTTCTCTGCTGCTTTCTGAGCAGCGAAACTTGAGACAGCAGTGATCTGGCTCCAGTGCAGCGCGTGAATTAGACGCTCTGTGCTGAAGGAAATCATGGTGTTTGGTTTGGTTAGTGACTTGGAACCGCTTCATTTGCCTCTGCAGAGTGTTTGCACTCTGCGCCAGCGTGTCGGGCCTCAGCAGGACAGCAGAGATCAGCATCCACAATCGGAAAATGCTCCATTTCTCAATGCAAACAATGCGAGCGGGTCATTAATAAAACATGACTGAGGCGGGTTATTCAGACACTCAGTTACACCACTGCTGCTTTTATCTGGTCAATGTTTAATAAAAGCTCCAGAGGAAGAACACTAGAACACCAGAATGAATCTATGAATATTAGATTTGAACTGGAACTCCTGTCAGAATATAATGCAGCAGGAAAATAAACACAATAAACTCTCTGTGGTTTTTATTGGACGGAATCATTTTACCTTTTTTAGTCCAAGAAAAACGAAGAAACGTTTGCACGGATGCATTTATATTTACTATATATGTGTAGCATGAATATCTACATGTGTTCATTGCACATTTGTCATGAATGATTACTTGACTTTTGTCCTGCTGCAGCTTGCAGAGCAGAAACTTAATGAATTCATCTAACAACAGCAAGAAAAGATGAATAAACTGAACTTTTTAAAGATTTTTTGTCTCACATGTGCATCCTGTCTGCAGCTCTGCTCACACAGATTATTACTGATGCTCTAAGGTAAAACATATGGAGTTGTCACCGCGGGATCACCTGACTGTGGCTGTTTTAGCTCCTGGTTTTCGGTTTCAGTCTCAAAGTTTTCAGAATAAAAAGCAGCAAACAGCAGACAGACACGGTCGGAGAGCAGCTGGTGAACAACGTGCAGCTCGTAGCAGCTACAGAGCCAGATGTTTCCCTCCAGAGGTGGTGGAGACCAAACACAGAGCAAACAGAGGGAATATCAGGTGACACAAACACATAAACAGCTGTTTGACCACAACTTCTGCTGAAAACAAGTCAGATTCAACACATCGATCACTTTAAACTATAATCACAAAACCCTGACGCGACTTCCTGCAGCACAAAGTGACCTCTTCCAACGACCCGCTGATAATTATTCAAGTAAAGAATGAGGAATTCAACCAGCTGCAAGAACAAAGTGACAAAAACAATCCAACGTCCCCCAAAATACGAAAATCTAAAACCACACAAACTCTCACGAAATCTCATGAAATGACAAAGTGTCACATTATGGAAACTGAAACCTGCCTCTGATTATTGATCAGCCCTGTCTGCACTGAGGTATTGATCAGACGCCTCAGCAGGTGGAGGTTTCTTCTTCTTCCATGATGTGATCACATTGACCTTCAGGGAGCCATTAACTGCTCAGATGGATTTATTTAGCAATCGTCTTAAAAACGGTCTGTGTTTTCTTTATTGTGCTGCCAATGAGCCCAAAAGATGGCGAAGTGAACATGAAAGGAAGCTGGAAGCACTTGATAAACAACTTAAAGAGCGATTAATCGAGTTGCACCCTGCTGCTAATTCATCACTGATCCCTTTAATCTCAATTAAATCCAAATGAAGTCACTTCTCTGGAGGAGCACGGCATGAGAACCCCAAGATACAGCGGGGATCCAGGAGATTAGAATGCATCCCATAATACTCATGCTGTAGTTATATTATGGACTGGAATATGAACGTATTTTCTTCACGCCGCTATAATTAGACTCGTCTGGGGCTTCATGAGACGCTGTGAGGTCCCCACGGGGACGTTACAGATCTCAGGTGTCTCTCGGCTCACCTGCCGGCCTGCTACAAGAGCTCGTGGTGATTACTGTGCACAATGAGAGCGGGCTGTTAGCGGGAGCACGGTGTGCACGGTGCGCACGCAGCGGTCTTACCTGTGCAGTCCTTCCCTTTGCCTTTGCACTCTCCGCTCTGCGGGTTGTAGGACGCCCGAGCCTCTGGCAGGTAGAGCAGCAGAGACAGCAGGCAGGCGGAGGCCAGGTACCGGACAGCCCCGCCGGGACGCCCGGGACACCACCCAGGGCCTGACACCATGATGATCCGAGCTCCGGAGAGCCGGCAGACAAGCCGCTCGCTGCCCGCTTCAACGCGGAGAAGCGTGCAAAGAATTCAGCGTAATCCCCCGGTGAAGCAGAGGAGAGCAGCCCGGCTGCCTCGCGCCGTGTCCCGCTGGGAGGAGCGCACCGACGGCCGGACAGAAAGCGGCGGAGCGGGCGCAGAGGTCCGTGGTGAAGATGGAGGAACGTGCACCGTTCAGGAAGCCGAGGAGGCGGACCGGTTCGTCCAGGGAGGAAGCAGCATTGTCCCCATCCGTCCGTCCTCCGCACTCCGTGTCTGGATGTAAAACCTGCTTCTATCTGCGGATCCTCCACCTCCCGATTCCCGGTCCTGACCGATGATCCGCGCTGCTGCGTCTTTCCGCGCGGTGATGAGGCGGAAGCGGAGGCGCGGTGCGTAAAGAGAGCAGCAGCTTCCACCACAACAAAGAGACCCGGACTGAGGCGAGGACAGACAGGCTGGTCACGTGAGAGGATGCAACACTCCCCTCCACATCCACGCCCCCCCCCCAACGCACGCACGTACGTATGTACACCTTAAAACCACAAACCCAACCCACACAATGCAGAAAGACCACAGGAAACACAATCACTGCAGTCTGAAACCACACCTGAACGTGTCAGTCTTCATCACCATCACCATCTTCATCATCACCATCATCACCTGGACTTGTTTTTACTTAAGAACTCAGTCACCACGTGAATAATTCTTATACTTATATTATATTATTATACAATAGGCAAAAGATGGTTTAAAATGATTTGAATTTATAATTAAAGGTTTTCCAGGTTGTGTGGCACACTGGCCACGCCCACTCGGCCCCGCCCATTTTAAAAGGCGAAGCCCCTCCCCTTCCTGTGGGAGCACAAAAATCTACGTAGGACAGTCACACAGGTGATGTTTGTACGTGTTAAAGATCGTTTTAAAGTGAGTCTCTCCACAGGTGAAGCTGCGATACCTGCTGCCCGTCAGGTGAGACTGACAGATGTTCAGACATCTCTGCTGCACGTCGTTCCTCCAAAGTAAGGTCCCACGATGACGCTGGAGCGGCAGAAATATAGAAATATGCAACCTGATTGGACGGCGGTTCGTGGAAAGGTTCAAGACTTCCTGTGTTTCATCACATCGTACTTCCTGCATTAACATTTACACCACTCAGATTGGCTCACAGCTCCGTCCGGCTGCTGTTAGTCAGTCGGCTCTCCATCAGGCTCTGACACGTGGGCAGTGGATTCAGCGGCAGAAGGTGGAGGCAGTGGAAGGAGGTGTGAGTCCTCTGCGGTGCTGTTGGACATGGTTGGTTCCACGCCGGCGGCTCTAACAGCCCCCTCGAGCACCATCACCACCTGCCGGGGGGCAGAGTGGAGCAAGAGGCTGCTGAATCACTCACAGCAGCGCTGATTAACTTCTTGAGAGACCGCAGAGCCTCATTTACTTCACTTCACCAGAGACGAGAGGCTGGCAGGTGAGATTAATGACCCACCTGAGGAGACCCTCCTGAGCAAGGCACCTGAGCAAGGCTGGAACTGTACCTGAACTATACCTGAACTATACCTGAGATGTACTTGAACTGTACCTGAACTGTACCTGAACTGTACCTGAGATGTACCTGAGCAGGTGGTGGACAGGTGAGTCTGCTGTGAAGCTGATCGTTCACCACCAGAGACACAAACACAGTTTTCATGTTGTCACTTCATGCATTAAACCACGAACGTCCCGTGGAAGATGTGATGTGATCTTAATCACTGCTTAATAATAATAATAATAATAATAATAAATTACAGAAATAAACCCGACACTCGTCACCTGAACTCCTCCTAAAACTACTTCTGGGGACTTTGGCAGGTGGATTACAGCTTTGAGCCTCTGGGGGGGGAACTAGGAAACGGTTTTGTCTTAATTTCTCTCTAAGCTTCATCAGCTTTGGTCTCCTGTTCGGGGTTTTAAGTGAAGCTTGACGGTCGTCCGGCACTCAGATTATTCCTCCCACCATCTGTCTCAGGAGCAGAGTTACAGCTTACTTGGTGCTGACGAGGGCCATTAAACATATTATCTATATACGCGTTATTTCCCCCACAAAAAACAATCACGTCATTTGGTGCCAACTGTAGTTTGTAGTTCACTTGGTGCAACGTGCAGATAGTGAATATACATGTTCCTGGGTTCTTTAGTAATCAGTGACGGACTGCAACAGTTGTAGGAAACGATGTGGAAGTTGTATAAAATCGAGCGTTCCCAAATGTTCTGTTGTACTGGTCTGTTTTTTAACGTGTTATTAACGTCTTTTGGTGTGTTCTTAATGTGTGTTATGTATTTATAATGTATTTTTTGTATGTTTTATGGGTTTATAACATGTTTTAATGTGTTTTTAACATGTTTTTAACGTGTCTTTGTGTGTTTTTAACATGTTTTTATGTGCTGACTGTGCAGCATGCAGCTCATTAACCGACTCTGTAAACAAATACAACATCACACAGCTACCGAGCGCTCGCCAAGATTGTCCAACCACAGCTGAGCAGCCCGTAACCAGGCACAACAAGTGGTTTGAATGGACAGGAAGTGGAAGTGAACAACTGTAGTCTGAGCGGCTGCGGGACAAATGTAGTAAAAAGTCTAACATTAGCCTCTGAGCTGTGGTGCAGTGGAAGAGACCCCTCCTCTCTGCACTGAGGGGGCGGGGGGGCTGTAATGGAGTGTAAATGGGGGGGGGGATGCTGTGTGGATTGCAGGGCCTAAGTGGAAAGAGAGGGATGGCGAATCAGCGATACTAATTCAATTAAGTTCCATGATAGTTATCTCTAATTGGCTTAGTGCTTTTGTTGTGGATCGGCAGACGTCTGGCGGCAGAGTCACCGTCTCGCTGTCAGATCATGTAAGAGCAGGAAACACTCGAGTACTCTGAAGTAACAGAGACACTCGAGTACTCTGAAGTAACAGAAACACTCGAGTACTCTGAAGTAACAGAGACACTCGAGTACTCTGAAGTAACAGAAACACTCGAGTACTCTGAGGTAACAGAAACACTCGAGTACTCTGAGGTAACAGAAACACTCGAGTACTCTGAGGTAACAGTAGAAACACTCGAGTACTCTGAGGTAACAGA
>JAVQJL010014845.1:0-38590 GCA_036024295.1 Nannoperca obscura
CGCTCTGTCGGAGCACTTGGTACAGTAATGGTGCACTCTGCCACCATGTTCATTTCAGCATCATCCCCCAGAGTGGCTCTGTTTATATCTGAATATCAGAAATATGTTTTTTTTGTGGAAAAGCCGCATAAAAAAAGAAAAGGAAAAAACTTGCACTTTCCAGGAGGAGTTAGGCTCTCTTCATCCTGTCTGTGCTTTACATTTAGACAAACCGTATATACACTTACAAAACCAGATGCTCAAGCGGGTGATATTCTAATGCTCAAGTGGAAAACAAATACGATTTTTTTATGTTAATTTGCTGCAAGCACGAGGAAACATAACCACGTTTCTCTAATCAGATTCACACGCTATCAAATTAGTTTTAAATGGGATTAAATAAATGAACAAAAGGGGAAATTTCTGTCCATTGTAACAAGCCATCAAGGTTATGTTAGTTTTTCTCTTTCCAGCACCAAATTCTGGTTGCATACTTTACACGCAGCAATGGCTTTGGAGTCCGTCCACTTATCGATCAGCATGGCGACTGGAGGAGGTGGCTGCCTGTATGGCTTGTCTGACTATAGTGTAATTAAAGCTGAGGCAACGGATGTGTGGCACTGACAATGCATGGCTCCCCTGCTCAGAGAAAGCCACAGCTCAGTGTGATCAGACTGGGGCTCTGGGTGTGCAAGTAGAAATTTGAACACAACAGCTTTGGGTTTTAATGCCATATTTTGTATCAAGTGTGAGCGGGGGTGGATCATAAGCAATATTCAAGGAGCATTAGGCTGTGCAGTAAAAATGAGTTTTAAATAATAACAAAATTGGATTTGATGCCCTCCTAGAGTCTCTTTTGCATTGCAAAACTCATGTTAAAGTTTATAAGACCATCTGTTTCAGGAAAGAGAGAGAGAGAGAGAGACCGAGCGCCCTCAGACAGCTCACAGAATACAGTTGAAGCCTCTGGAGTGTGTGTGTGTGTGTGTTTTATGACTAGCTCCAATTCTCTTTCCTCCTCAGAAGCCTATGAGGAGAGTCAGTGTGGTAGAAAGCAGAATAAAATCCCGCTTAGGGATCAGGACTATCAAGGAGCAGTGCATGCAGGATTTAGATATATTTTATTTGGCTTAAAAGAAATGCTGACATCACTGCAAG
Source organism: Nannoperca obscura (assembly GCA_036024295.1). Lineage (NCBI taxonomy): Eukaryota > Metazoa > Chordata > Actinopteri > Centrarchiformes > Percichthyidae > Nannoperca > Nannoperca obscura. The sequence continues at coordinate 1,138 of JAVQJL010014845.1, forward strand.
AGAAATGCAGCCGCTATCACGATCGCGGGGCAAATGTTGGGAGTAATGGCGATGAGAAAATGAGCAGACCAGGGCGACCCTTCCTTCTGTTACACTACATTACCCCCCGACTGCATCTGGGGGTGATTCACTCACAAACTCTGATACAGAACGCACAGTGGTGGGCAGATGTCATACACTGTTAGAAGTACACCAGAACAAATGCACAACAGGCATGCACGCACACACACACACACACACACACACACACACAGCTCCACACTAGCATACGTAGGCTTTTTTCACGGGCCATTTCATTTCACTTGATCTTGTGACACGGCGATGATCTCCATTTTGTCATTTTAAATTGTGATTGCCCTGAGTAGCCTGGAACGCTGTTGGAGAGGGAGGAGGGAGGGGGGAGAGGGAGGCAGGCCGTTGGAGGGAGAAAATTATAGAAAAGCCGGAGTGGAAAGAAAGTGGGAGAAACAGTCAAATGAACAGGAAAAGATTAGAGCAGCTCGGCGATAGAGGGAAGGAAGGAATGCCTCGCTCTTTGTTTCTTTTCATTTCTAACAAGAAAAAATATATAGTGATGCTCCACTTTCCTTTTGTCCGTCCTCTTTTGAGAGTCGGATGATATCTCTGCTTTTCATTTTCTCCACCTAGCCCTCTATCTCTCAGTGATGGAGCTCACATAATTATTCCCTGTCTCTCTGGGATGTAATTACAAGCCTCCAGAACAAAAACACTTCAAGTCCATCAGTTTCCCTTCATCGTAATTCTCCTCTGAGGCTGTGTTACTGGCCCGACATTCTCCACTGGGAGGTTCGCTGTTTGTCCACACTCTGGGTCATATGTCTCACTTGTGTTTTTTTCATTGCCAGTGTCAATACTTGGTCCATTAAGGGCTTTTCATATAGCCATTATATACACTGTGCTTCACCTGGCTGCATTCTTTAATTAAAACAGCGAGGCTGCGGAAGCTCAGCCCCCTCTCCCGTTCCTGCCTGTTAACTAACAGAAAGAGCGTTCAGGGAGCAGGACTTAATGTCACAGGTCATGCATGTTCTTCTTATAGCAGCAGACAGAAACCACCATTCAGTTTGACAACCAGGGTTTGGTCTGAATGTTGGAGAACATCCACTCTCCATACAGGTGGCAGTATAATGGAAATTGCATGCTTTTACTATCGGCCTGTACAAAGATCTAAGCAATGACGGGCTCCGATTGTTATTCAAAGACAGAGATCTAGTGACGGACCTTTTAACTAAAAGGTCTGTCTCTGTAGAGATAGCTATGAGCTAACTATGAGATAGAGAACACACATTCATGGCCAGATTTACTAAGAAGGTAGCGTGATATGAAGCAGTTTTGGGATTTGCCAAGCTCATAAAGAAATAATAACGTAGTGATCTTGATCCTGAAATATTTAACCGGAGAAAAACTAAGATTCAAGATTCTTTATTGTCATACAAGTCACACTCACATGCTATTGTACGGAATTGAGTACTGAGGTAAGGCAATAATAGTCAAACAAATGATATAGAAATGATAAAGAGATGGGATAAGAGAATATATACGAGGCTCCTCAACCGATGGAGAGCTGGACAGTTTCACTAAAGATATCCAGATAAATGCAGCTAAACAAATAGTAAGATCATTGCTGCTGCAGCCTGTAGTGATCTTCAGTTCACTGATTGTCAAATTCAACTTTATTGAACACAAACCACAACTCTTCACACCGTGTTCGTTTGTGGTTAAAGATAATCTGATATTTTGTTCACTGATTGTTTTTCAGCATTTCCTACTTTCAGAGAATCAGTTTGGTGATCAGTCATAGATCTATATTTTTATTAGATATCTGATATGATGCAGCTTTCTGGCTGTTTTTCTGGTGCGACTACTCTGTTATCTGATGTAAAGTCATGTTGGTTTTCCCACCACAGCTTTCCTTGCAGCTTGTGTAAATAATAAAGAAGTAGAGAGTTTCCATTCAAAACAAACTGTCGCAAATTGCAAGACCTCAACTCCACTGGATTGCATAATCAACCTCTGTTAGCACGTCTCCTCCTGCTGTAGGTACATCCTGCAAACACTCGCTAAAAAGGCTTGCTAAATATACTGCATGTATGGAAAAATCTTAAGTCTGTCCCTCTGTGTCACACAATCCCTTCTTGGATTATGCACAGTCTGCACAATCCCTAACTTAATTCAACTTAATTTAATGGCCCACATGTACACACACAAGCCCAGAGGAATGCAGTTATGCGAAAGGTTTTCCAAGTTCAAGAAGCAAATTCTGACAATATCTGATCTTCAAGGGGGTTATGTTATTTTCTGCACATCAAAATACAGAGCTTTTGATCTTCACAGCATGTGTGTAGCATTGAGTGGAGCACTGTACATCATCAACATCATTTCATGGATTGCTGAGATAAAACTAACTGTGAAACTGACAAAAACACAATCATTTCAACACTTAACAGAGATATAAGGAGAGGGATGCATCATAAGCTACCTTCTCTTCATCTTGCTTTACACCATACATATTCTTTCATCTGTTGATTTTTTTTTTCTGCATTGAAATGTTCCACTGTTTTGTAGAGTCCATTATTTCAGCGTTTATTTTTTCCATCTCTGAAGATCTCTGGAGGGTGAATCTTGTTGGTTATGAATAAAATTCGGGGAGATGCAGTTGAATTGCCTAGAGAAGCAGAGACGTAGTCGAGTCTTAAGTGTGTCCCCAATGATCCATTATGTTGGATCAATACAAGAAGCAAGAAAAATACATTGATGAGTCTTCTGAGAGAAGGGTTTGAAAGACAGTTAATGGTTAAGTATTGAACAAAAAAAGTGTGCTACGGTTTGTCAATCTGAAATAAATTTAGAAGCTTCTCCTGCCTGACACCGTAGCAAAGAGGCTGCCATTCAACAGAAGAGTGCTTCCTAATATGGTTAAAGGCTGTATTGATATTCATAGCATATTGACATTTGACTGTCAATAACATTGTCAGTTAATATGCTTAATAGTGTTCGACCACATCGACTGCTTCCAAATCAACACCTAACTGAATTAAGAAAGTGAATTAAAGCCCGACCATTAACATTCGCAGTGTAGCAGTTGGTTCCGATTGCAATCAGTGGAGGAATATAGGCCATCGTTCACTGGAGGGAAAGTACAAAACAAAAGAATTTTAAGGAAACATTTATGCAAATGTATGCACAATTTCTTATTTCACCACAAAGTGAATTCCTCATGCTTGCTATATGTGTCGATACGGTTCGTCAAGGAGATGAGTAACAGTTTGATTGCTTGGAAATGTCAAAGAAAATTGCTTTGAATGTGAAAACAGAGTGTCCCATCTCTTATTAATATCTCTGCAGATTGCGAGGTTACAACCTGAACTTTCACTTATTTCCACAGTGATTGCATAATAAGTTCAACAATGTAACCGAGGCATTCATCTTAGTGTATGATCATGTCACGGTAACTAAAAGCATTTTATTTCTGCATTCAAAATTAATATATATATAAAAACCTACACTCTCATTTAACACTTATACTTAAGATCGTCTTCAGCCCAATTAACACATTCTATAGTCCATCAGTAATGAATAACAGATCATGTTTCATATTGCCGTTTAACGTGCATTCATATTGATCCACACTACCGCTACAGTGGTGATCATTTCTTACGTGCAATCACATCAAATTAACCGGCTTGAGGCAGTTCGTTAACTGCCAGCATTTATGCGTCTGTCTGGTGTGACTAATGAGGCTGCAGACAAACACTTAACAAGGCTAACGTTGTGGAGGAGCGTTCCAGTATTACTCTGATAAAAGGGGTAGAAGCTGAACGGCCTACGGTAAAGAACAAAACAATCACACAGAGCAGCAGTAGTAAGTGTTTGTCACATTGTGGTGATTACAGTTCATCCGCATCCTTGTTTACTCCTGCCATTTATATATTCAGTAGCATTCAGAGTAGCATTCTGCTGCTTGTGGCTACTGAATATATAAATGGCAGGAGTAAACAAGGATGACACACACACACACACACACACACACAACCAGTCAAAAGTTTGGACACACTTTCCCATTCAAGTCAAACTTTTGACTGGTACTGTATATGTAAACACACACTACTATAAAACCAACTATAAAACAGCTGTAATACGGAGAATGGTGCCGAACGCCTGTTCTTGCACTATGTAACTTGGGTTGAGCAGGCACGATCTCCTGCCAGAAGTGTCCGGTGCTTCATGGCACTACGCCACACATGGGTCTAGCTCAGTATTCTCAGCAGAGACATCATGACAGAGGTGAAGAGACCGAAGAGGACGTTGACGGAGGAAGCTAAATAAAGAAAAAGAGAGCCGTAGGCAGACCAACAGGCCGGACAAGAGCAAATTTCAGACGGGTTTTTAGTCGTTGGCAAGAGCTTCATTAAATAAAAGGCTGCAGGACAGACGCTGAGACTTCTCGCTGTTGGATTTGTAAGTAATATTAGCTGGCTTGCTACGTCTTGTGTTGTTGCACTGCAAAGTTGTTGACTCGCTAGTTTTTGATCATAAGTCAGCCCACCAAATCCAAATCCTTTGGCTTGTCCACAAATGCACGTATACAGCTGTCCACGAGGGCGAATTGCAGTCCAAAAATACCAAGTATTGGTCTTGCATAATGTTGCTTTAAGTCAACAAGTTATGAATTGCAAACACTTTGTACTGTCAACGGAAAACAGCAAAGGCCAGCAGCAGCAACACCACCAGCTGTTTCAAAGAAAAGGGACTTTTTTGCGCTGGACTAAATCTCCCAGGCTGTGTGCTGCAAGCCGATCACTCGCCCCACAAATGTGATCCACCTGCAGGGTTGATTTTCCAATCATGCCTCAATCCCATGACACAATAAATCCTTTCATACCTTGAATTACCAATCTGATGTCTTTAGACATATGTATACCTATTTAGCTAGCTAAGATCTGAAAGTAGTAACTAGTAATGATTGTTATCGACATCGTCATGTGTTCATCATGGCACATGTGGTACTTCAGAACTGATTTTATATCAGTTAATTAAAACTTGTGGATTTATGCTGCAGATAACAGTTATTAAAATAAAAATGAAGTAAACAGTGTATGTCAGTATGTGTGTGTGTGTGTGTGTGTGTGGGCTGGATGCATTTATTAATGTGTTTTGGTTGGTGGGTGGATTTTCTTGTTTTTGTCTTTTCTGCATTTTATATATATTTTTTCTAGACACACAATTTGCATATATTTCAGTTTTAAGCACAGAACTGTGCTATATAAATAAACTTTGGGTGATTTTCACGCATCTGTGTGGTGTTAATCGTGTTCTGGGGTTTGACAAGATGGTTGCATTTACACTTAACTAACTTCTGGATACAATGCATCTTAAAGCCTGTATAGAGGTGGGTTGTGCGGTCAAACCAATACCCTACAAGGCATCAAAGCTAACCCTTGGGTGCATTTACACTTTGATTTATGTGGTTAATCAGACAGCTGTCCGATCGCCCAAGATGCAAGTACCAACATAACAACGCAACATTTTGTTGATAAAACTCATACAAATGCATTTAGCAGTGACCCTCAGACTGTGCTTTACATACAGCAAAATTAAACTAAACGAAGCAAACATGCAAAGATACAACTGTGCTCATATAATGTACACCTTTGAAAACATTTGTGTTTTTGGGTCTGTGTAAAAAAAAAAGTTTAAAAAGTTAGAAGATGCAGAACAGTGAGAAAATAAAGTGTGAGGCACCAGCGCGCTCACGGGGAACACAGTGTAAGCTTGGCTGACGACCTCCTCTGATCCCAGCCCGGCGGCTCGGAGGTCCCCAACCAGAGCCTGACTGTGGCCAGATTGTCAGGACCAGCGTATTGTGGGAGGCCAACAGGCGAACCTCACAAGTGGCAGAGGTGACATCTGTAAAGTGTCATAATGAGATCTTTTAGTGTGCCAATGAGGTCCCAGAGAAGCCCAGTGAGCGATGCCCACAGCTGGTCATTATCTGCTCCAGTCGCTGCAGAATCATAAACAGCTCTTCAAAACGGCCCTCAAATCTCAGGCAGGTAGTCCTCTGCTGAGGGTTGATGAAACTCCCATTAATTCATCTTTAGCACTTGGCCATTTCAAGGCCTATGGTGTGGCTGCTGCTTGAAAGAACATTTGCTTTATTTACAAGGACTTTTATGATGTACTTGGTAATGTTACTGATCCAGCCTGTGACCTGACATGGCTGTACAGGCACAGCCTTGAGGACTGTATGAAAGGCACACGGCATATCTGTGTCACTACAAATTGCAGCTCATCTCTGCATGAACTTCTGGTCATCAGTCATCAGGAGTGACTTTATCTCTCAGGTGCCAAGGATAACAACGCCAGGGAGACATTGGACGAGGACCCACAGGGTGATGGTGGGAGGGCTGATGAGGGCAAAGACTCAAACAAGATGGAAAAAAACAGGGGTGAGAGTGAGAGAGTGTGTGTGTGGAGAAAGGGAGAGAGTGACAGAGTGATGGTGGGAATACTATTAAAAGGTAATGAATGTCACTCTGTCTTCCCTGCTGTATGATCCAGGTGCCTTTGCCAATTATCCTGACAGCCAGAGGTCTGGTCCCGCTCTCCTTCCCACTGGGGAAAATCTCAGTTCCTGTGCCAAACGCTGGCCTTGTTATAGGATTCACCAGGGACAATTGCGCCAACTAGAGATCATCACTTCTTAGATAAAGGGGTGCAGCCTACAGTACAAGAGCACAGATCAAGGAAGGTGTTAATGTGGACAGTGAGTTGAACGGTCATCCACTTGACAGACCCCAGGTGTGAACAGACAGGACGAAGGGTAAATAGAGGGCTCCTCTGACACCACCGTGTTCAAAGATTTCTGAATAATGAACTAAATGAGGCCATAACGTTTTCTTTCTCAGCATCGTTAGGATAAATTGAGAGATAATTAAAACATGATCCATCCCCTGTAATTTAGTAAAATGCTTCATCAACAATGCATGTAGTGCTAATTGCACACAAAATATCCATAAATGTCTGGCATCCCAACAATTAAAATGGAAGTAAATTTATACACCTATACATCAAAACAATGAAGACTATTCTGGGCCTCGGGCCCTGAAAATAAATAAATGATTCGATTTTCACAACATTTTGCAAAATTAATCTCGAGAGTGCTTTTTCACGTAAAACATGCAATAAATTGGACTCTAATGAAGCACGGAAGAGGTGTGGAGCATATGGCAACTAATACCTAATCACAATACAGACATAAGCTCTGCGAAAAGGAGCGCACACACACACACACACACACACACACACACACACACACACACACACACACCATGTCCTCCTTACAAAAACTAAACTATTTCGGCCTGCTCAGGAAATACTGAATACTATTACTGAATTTTAAACAATTTACTGCAACAAATAGGCACACAACTTCAATTAGTTAAGAAAGTATCTTCTCTACAGGAGGCTCATTGCATACATCAAACCAAGTATGCTGTTTTAAAGAGATGTGCATATGTGTGTGTGGTTTTCTTGTTGTTGAAGTTATACTTTGCATTCAACTCATTATAAAAGCTCCATTGGCCAGTTATGGTAATATCAGACTGACGAGTACTAACGATTCTGTCGACAGGTCGCTAGCGTTAATGTTCAGTTCATTTGATTAACTTTTCTTAAAATCTATCTGTTAGCAGAAAGGGACATTTTTGTACCACTATAAGGTTAATTTGAAGCTTGCAAAGAAGTATGGGAGATTTATATCCCATATTCATTCAGGTGATTTCACTGTATAGTTGACATCGAGCGCCATTTTTGGTACAGAGGGCCTGGAAAGAAGGAAGCATGCAGAGAGTGTTGGCTTTCCCTGCCCTCTTTCTGGACGCTTTCAACATAGTTTGGAGATAAAGTCACAGCTTTGATCTTCAAACAGTCTGTTTGAGATGGAATTGGATCCCTCAGTTATCACCACCTCACAAGAGCTGGAAGTGTAATGTATTTTCTATTTTTCTAATCTTTTATCTTTTTAATTTTTCAGTGCCACAGCATTATACAAAAGCAGGAGGGCTCAATAATTCACTTCACAAACCTCATTGGAGGGCAAAAAATAAAAAAACTAATCCTTGCTGTGGACATATTTTGTAAAATTAATACATCTTTAATAATGCAAACTAACTCAACAAATGTGTGAGTGTTTACCTCTGCATGTATGAGAATGTAATGATGTCGCTATTCTAAATTATGGATGTGTAACTCTAAACACATTTCTTATGTCCTCTACGATGGGTGAACCGTTACTGGAGTTAACCAACTCTGGCTGCTAATTAGTCTGAAAAGCACACATCCAGAGCAAATATGAGGCTAAGGCAAATTAGCATTTATATCATTTCATTGCTAATGGATAAGTCAGAAATCCTCCTGATGTGACTCTGTGATGTGCTGCCACTCGGTGAGGGACTTGATCAGACGGGACGGCTGGTGTGTCAGCCAGGATGGCTGTGAATCCCCACTGTGTCCATCTGTGCATCCATCCTGCAGGGATCCATATAGGCCCCACTGATAGCTGAAGGAGGACGGCTGCTTGTGGCCAAAACATGTGGTCAATACATAAATGAGGATGCACTCCACAAAAAGTAAAACTAATGAACAAAGCCCCAGTGGCAGGAGGCGCAGTGAGATGAGCATACGAGAAACTGTAACACTATAAGGCATGTTAGAGCTTGGATTTTAACCGGGTATCATTTTCAAATCCAATCTAAAACGCAAACTTAATCAGGAACAATTTTAATAATCGGTTAATCGTTTGAGGCAGAAATTAACAAATGTTCTCCTTCCAGCTTCTCCAATGTGAGAATGTCGCTTTTTTGACTTTTTAGCTTGATGTATTGAAAAACTAGATTAATCGATAATGAAAATAATCTTTAGGTGCAGCCTCAACAGAGAGATTTTTAGAGACACAAACAACTCCTCAGAGACTTGTTCTGGTACAGTCCAATCTGTCTGCGAGGCATTTCATGCTCTGAATATCAACATGACATAACATCCAAATTATACATTTAGGCTTCCTATGCTTTAAATAGTCATTTAAAATGTAGGCCACTCAAAACTGTCTACAAAATGTACATGCCAAGCCTGATAATATATTCTTCTGTAATAGTTTTTGCTCTTTAATATTAGAAAAGACAAATTCTTTATTGCTTAAAGCATCACTGCCTGGAAAATCTGACAAAATCCTTCAAACCTCCAAATGTCTGACAATAATGCAGTAACCTTTTGTTGTGGTCGTCCCTGGGTTCTCACTCTCGTCTTTGCAGGGCATTTATAACAAGCGGTGTGTGAGTACAGTTACCAGCGTCATTAGTAACCTCACTTCCCCAGCAGCCATCCTGAACGTTTGCTCCCTAGTCTTCTGAGAAATAGACCACAGCGTTCAGCTCGGCACTGTACACACTCTGGAAAACTTTTCACTTTTTTCATTTGCACAGCCTGGTGAACAAACGCTACACTCCTGTCGAGAGGACTTTCTATGAACTTAAAGGACTAAACTTTATTTCCTTCATATTCACAGAATATTTCTAATCAAGTCAATCGGTATCAGTTGACTCTGTTGATGGATTCTTGTAATCTCTAGCGCCTGACCACAGATGCCCCTCGAATGTGTCACATTATGGTCTATGACATGGCAGCATCCAGTAGAGATGGGGGGTTACACCTTTACACACTGTGTACACACACATGATGTTGAATTACTCCCTTTTTATCTGTTTTTGTTCATTATATGATTGGAGACCACAAAGACGGATGACAAACTACAACAAGAATCATATGGTAGTACACAGTTATTTAGGTGAATACTGTAGAGAAACCACATTATTGCACTGATAATACCAAACAAATACTCTAAACCTGTCCCTCTTGTCGTCTGTCCCATTCCATCTGTACTAGAAGACAAGAAAAAGCTTCCACTCCATACAGTATAGTACCTCAGAGCAGAAAAATTATAATAATCACCAAAAAAACAATAAGGAAACACTGTCAAATACAAATGCCAGAAGTGCTCCTTACAGAATAAAAACCTTGTCTAATGTTGACTGCAACATCAAATAAGACACACATCTAGGGTACTTTATCATTTCTAAAGTGAAAATCTTTTAAAAGCAAAAAAAAGGTACAGCTTATATTTCACACTTGCACAAACAAACAGAAAAACAGTAAATATACACTTATTGGGTTGCATCAGCAGGAATTCATAGAAACAGACATCTATAACAATTACAGTACAATAACAGTTATTATGTTTGATTACCCCTGTTGTATTCCTTTCTGTCTTTATTTCGACTTGCTCTATTTTCTCGTAATTCTGGCTTTTCCAATGCTGTGCACACGCCAGCGTTTGCTTTTGTTTGCCGAGCTGTCTCACTAGATTGCTGGCCAGCCAGAAGAGGCTTAATGGTGGTGGTGGGTGTGCGTGTGTGTGTGTGTGTGTGTGTGTGTAGGGGGGGGGGGGGGTTGCTGTTTTAGGGGCTGGGTGGTCTAGCAGTGAGTGTTGTGAGGTAGGTATGAGTTGTGTACACTGGCAGCAGGTTTCCGCATGACTCTGCCAAGTCCATCTGGATTCAGCCCCACCCCGCTGTCCAGAGTAATTATTTCTCCTGAGAGTCGCCTCTAATGCTTGCCACGCTGTCTGCCATACGAAGAGTGAGACGTACCCAGAAATGTGTGTGAAAGTGGCTTTAGGTACGTGAAAGACTTACTTGGAAGTCGGCTTGTCTGTGTATGTGCGTGCATGTAAGCACGTACATGTTTGTTTCTGATTTCAGGTTACGCTGAGTGAACAAAGCCATTCAGCTGTTTGGCCTGCTGTGCAGCACTTCATCTCAATTTATAGAAGCAATTAGGACGTTTTTGATTCCTCTCTTTTATGTAACCACCACAGCTTAAAAAGAAGCAAAAATTGTGCCCAGCAAAATTAATAGCATAAATGCTCAAGCGGCTATGATCAAGTGTTAATTTAGCCTGGGCTAAATTAGTTATGTGTGAATATTTTCTTTCATGCTCAGTTCACTTTTAATGAGAAATTCTTTTCTAATATAATTTGGCATGTCAAACAATAACAATTTAAAAAAAAAAAAAGACAGCAGCATCTTTTGGTGGGCTGCTTAATCTAGAGATACACGTCACAACAGAGCACAGTGGCCTAACTACACTTCTGGAATTCACAGATAGGAATTAAATTCTCGGTTTCATTGTTGAAATGAACATCCTCATCAGAGCGTGTACCGTCCATGAATGACCGCACATCTATTCCAAGCACAGTGGTATAAAGATAGCTTATGTGTGCGCACGTGCAGGTCATACAAGCAGTTAACAAACGCAAATAATGGGGTGGCATTGACCCAGCAGAATACACAGTGAACATACTGTCAATCATTTTTGCTCCTTTCCCTCCACCCCTGAGGCTATTTCCTATCACAGGAGGAAACGGGGAGTTCCTCTATGCAAATGGCTGTAGCGTGGGGAGTAGCTGCCGCTCCTTCACAGGCTCACTCTCATTACCTCATAAATCATTGAAGAGAAGGAATAAGTAGGAAAAAAAAGAGGAGTCAAAGAGCAAGTCACTACGGAGTACCTCCTGTTGTCTGTGCTGTTTTGGCCAAACTTGACAGAACGCTGGGTTGGTAGGGTTGGGTAGTGGCAAAGTCTCTTTATCTGTCTCTCTCTCTCCTTCTCCCTCTCTGAACTGAGGCCAGGGTCCTCCTGGGCCTGCTCCATTGTGCCAGAGGAAAATTGCCAATCCGGGCTACTCTGATTGAACACTGAAAGCAGGAGTTTTATAAAGGAGCTGATTTGCTATTCATTACCCCTCACTCACTTCTTTTCTTTCTCCCACACTCTTCCGTTTTCCACTGGCTCACGTTGCCACACTCCGACTTCCTTTCGTGGTCTTTTCTAGCTCTCTTTATACTGCGTTCACTCTTTGCTTCTCTGCTGATCCTCTGCTCCCTACCCTCTACCCACACTCCATGGAGACTCCCATGGTTAGGCTAGGATATAATATGGCTTTCTCCGTTTTTCCCGTACTGTGTGTGAAATCACTGTTGGTTAGTCTGTCGATACGGCAAATAGTGTAATTACCTCCCAGTTTACCAAAGGTTCAGCACACACCTGCCTAGATTTCCAAGTGAAGGCTGTGTTTGGAATAAGCAAGCAATGTCACAAATAAATAAATGAAGAGTGTACATAGAAGAATAAACAGAGCTCCCTTGCCGCTTTGTTTGACTGACATTACCTCAAATACCTGGGGATTGGAAGACAATTCCTCTGCGAATAAAAAGATCAGTTCTACTGATTATTGATCCAACTGATAATCCAATGAAAGGTTATGTTTTTTCTTCTGTGGAATAGAACAAGGGCATGTCCTCCCCAGCTTTCTCCAGATGATTAGCAGGGTGTTGTATGTATTGTATGTTAAGGCTTAACCATTGCAGCAAAACTAAGTCGTGCATCTTCATGAAATATGTTGTTCCAGATTGACCACAGTAGCTGGTGAGCTAGCTGCTAACATGCTAACCAGCTGGGACATGCTAGCGTTAGTTAGCTTTCTCAGTTCGGAGCGTTTACTCCCTTCTGGAATTTTACTCCGGGAATGTACATTTTTTCTTTTAATAATATGTTTTATTGAAGATTGAAATACTAATAGTTCTGCTACGTTAGCTGCTTGCTAACAGTCAGTTTTCAAGCTTGTTAACTTGATCGCTTCCAGTACAGTTCCCACAAAAAAATTATTAGTGTGCTCAAATTACTAAACAAAGGTTGTAAACCTGCTTTATTTCATTCCATCTGTATTTGAAGAAAAGACCTACATACAGTATTACCCCAGAAAAACACGCATTTCCAAAAACCAACAAGGAAAAACTACCCAACATAAATGTCAGAAGTGCTCAGTAATGGAATAAAAGCCTTGTCTTATGTGGAGTGCAACATCAAATAAGACACCCACAGCCTGGGTACTTCATAGGTTTTTAAGAGAAAATCGTGACAAAAAAGCTCAAGGCAAAGGTTACAGCTTGAATCTCTCTCTCTCTCGCTCTCACACACACAGAGGAAAACTGTAAATATACACTGTTCAGGTTACGTCAGAACTAAAATATGGAAGAGATGGAATTCAGTTTATTCAAAAGACATATTTCATGACTCCTGTCTCATATTTGTCTGCAAACTATTTCTTTTTTGTGGAGTGTTTACTGTATACGCCATCAGAGGATGTTAAATAAAAGTGGCTGGAGCAACAGAGTTACTATGCTACTAAACAGTTTCCTCCATGTTTGATTCTTTGGCTCTTCGTTCTCTCAAAGGTCAGCTCTGTTAGGGCAGAAAGTTGAACTTGTGCAGATTTACTTCCTCCCCACACAAGGGCATCCAGTAATCGCCATGACTTAGTGGCGATTACTTAGTGGCGCAGAAAGAACGGATTTCTGCACAACATGTTGGCGTTTTAAATGGTGGTATGATGCAGCCTTTATAAATTGTAGAGTGCAATATCTCCAAGAAACAGTGTTTCTCATAAGGTGAAGAAATCCCGCTGTGTTGAAGTTTAATGCTTGAGTGTGCAGTTCTCCCTGGAACTGCCCTCAACTCAATGTTACAATAATGCTTTTCTTTTCTATTTTATCTCCCCTGTCCACATAAGTGCTACTGGAGATTCATTCAGACTGATGGATTAACTTTCAACTTGCCACCTTAGGTTTGTCATCCCTCTTCGGGAAAGCCTCAGGACCCAAGTCCCTTTGAGCACTGTCCAAAGCACTGAGAGCTTCTGTACCATGTGTCCATATGAAGCTCCCGCTAAACATATTGAGGCACAGTCAGTCAAGATAAATCCCTCTGTCTGTTTTCTCCACTTCCAACTGAAATGGGGGATTTGTTATGTTTTCTCAGGAGGAAGGAACTATGTATTTAGGTTGCAGTGATGAGGAACTGAACATGACCACACAATACATCACCTCTTCCACAATCTCGAGCCGCAGATCGAGAAGCTAAGTTAAAACTAACTATGCCCAAGATTCCACTCAAAGCAGCTAGTATGCTTTCACCACATTGGATTTTACAACGCAACAATTAAAAGACTCTTTCCAATATAATTAGTAAAACAGTGCAACAAAAATAAGTTTTATTAACACAAAGATGGGAACAAGATGAGGAGATTGCCGTCTTTGTTTGGGACCAAAGAAGAAGATTGTAGTCATCGAGAATTATGGAAATGTCTTCATGAACACATTTTGTGTCATGCTGTTTCACTTTTTATTTCATTTTAATGATATTCATGACTTATTCTTTTGACTGAAACATAATCTTTAATGCAGAGATCTCAAATATAAACACTATAATTGCATGAAAGGCACAAACTGGGGCTAATGCCCATCCAGTAATGACTGTTTCATGTTACATCTCTTTCTCTTTCCCATTAAAACACCACTGTACTGTACCCTGTGATCATTTCTCAAACTTATGGGAGACCAAGCTCATCAGTATTATAGGCTGCAAATCGTTTTGTGTGATTAAGTCTAGAGCGCTTTATAAAGCTAGTATATTTGAATGTATTTAATGATATCCTGAGATCTACAACATGACTGATGTCGGCCTGCTACCTCATGCTTGCACATTCATAGAAAGTCCTGAACAAAACGAGCAACCACACCATCGTGGTGTGAACACATCTCTTTCTAATAGTGCATAACAATGCAGTGGAACAAACGTGTCAGTCTGAATCTATTTTAACTGAACAAGGTTTTCTTATAAAACAGATCTTTTATTTTCCTAATATTTGAATTATATTCTAACAGTGATGTGACTGTGGTTTAGCACATGCATTGGTTTTACACATCTTGCACTCATGTTACACTGCAGCCTTCATCTTTCCCAAATCGTGGAAAGTGTAGCTCAGCACAACATCTCGTCTACAATGAAGGAGCAGAGCTAAACAGTTAAAATAAACAGTTAACAAACTTCTATTTTAGACCAAATTGAACCTCTCTCATCTCTATGCCCTGGAAGAGCTTCGAGCTGTAAACCCAATTCATCGACAGACTGTCAAAGATCTGATCGCAGGCTGTGAGAGCTCAGTCTCTCTCTGGCATTATTAAGTGAAACGGTCATATTCCTATGGGGTCCTATTTAGGGACTAAATCATGGTTCCTTCCCCAAATGTCAGCATTGATCACTCCCGGTGAAGAATTTTTAAGCTAGTTTCTAAATATGATGTGCAGATCGGTCCTTCACCTCCTCTGACTACTGCCTGTTTACTCTTCGAATCTCCTCAACCTCCCTCAGAAATGTCATTTCTAGGAGGAAACGTCTCCTGTGCTCTACCCACAACGTTTCTCCAAGAGATTTTTCATTTTGTCCAAAGTCTTATCCTTCTTCAGTTTCCCATTAATTAGTGGCTCTATTAAAGCCTAACAATGTTATTGATCAAAGTGTTACATGAACTGCTTCCAGCCGCTGATGATGGAAAGTCCTTGGTTTTTGTTCTTTTACACCTTGGTACATTTGATACTGTCGACCGCTGTATTCTGCTGAAAAGAACTGCAGGTTGCCTTCATGGTTTATTTGTATGAGGTAATTTATGGTAATTTTATCTATTGGGAATTTTACTTTCTCCTGTGCGAGTTTGTCCAGTGGGGTAGTGAAAGGTTCTCTTGCTTTCCATTTATATGCTGCCCCTGCGGCAAGATATTCGCAGTCATGGCATCAGTTGCCATTGTCATGCAAATGCCACACAGCTATTTCTCTCTGTTGATATAAATGACAGAAAGCAGATCGACTCACTTTAAAAAAAATAAAAAAATAAAAACTTTCAGACTTAAAAAATGGCATCAAATGTAATTTCTTACGGTTGAATGCTGACAAACCTGAGGTAATGGTTTAAGGTCCTTATATTGCCAGTGAGCAAAACTTCTCAGCCCATTATCTCCTAATGTCACCTTGTCCAGGATGACAAGGTGTATACTGGTTTGTGACAGCGTGTAAACTGAGGCCGAACCTTCTTGACACTAAAGTACAGGAAAGTAAAGGAAGTGTCTTGTTCTTGCTTTCTTGACATATGTTACTATTTGCTCACATTCAAGCATATTTCTCTTATTTTAGATTAAATATTAAAAGCGTCATACAGATAAATGTACTTTATTAATACCTAGAATTACTAACTTAACTTTAACTTGCTAAGTGTTCTCCATAAGGTGAACTCCCCATACCAAAAGTCAACACAATTACTTGAATACTTTTCAGCATCTACGCTGCATTTCTAACAATCGAATCAATATTCAGTCCACTTGTACAGAATAGCACACCATGTGTGGGTGAGATAATTACCTCTTCCTACTTACCTATTGACAGCATTCCTGTGTGAATGTGAAGATAAGCTGAATGAAGTATAATGATCAAATATCTCAAGACCTTTATCCTGTCGTCAAGCATTCATTTGTTGAGATGTCCTTTCTATTTAAGTGGTAAATGCACACAAGGCAACTTCCAAGAGTTCTGGAAATGGTCCCTAGGGGAGGAAAGCAACACAGCTTACATAAAACCCCTCGTCCATGTGTTTCTGGATTTGTACACTATGTACGTACATGAAATTTATATCATATGAAATCTCTGGAAAAACGGGACAGGTAAATTGCGTTGCCCAGAGGGCCTCCTGCTCCCCCCCGTATCATTCGCATCACAGCTCCATTGAATTAAAATTCAATAAGATCCAGGCTGTTTCCCAAACCGTTTTGCACCAGTGAGCTGTGATATCACCCCTATTCTCCAATCAAATCCTGGTACCATTCCCTCACTGCTATTTCAACCAATCAAAATAGCTGAAAATTAATTTGTTGATTTTCAATAAGTACTAATAACTTGATTAATGACTTGAACTCTTCTTTTGCGGGAAAAAATTACCTACATTCAAAACAACATATTCTTTAGAGATTAAGCATGAAAAGTATTACATGAAGATTCCATTCAAAACAACAACTATGGGTATGTAATGGGCATGGCAAATCCTTTAGATTTCCTCAGCTTTGTATTCTGCCTCTTCTCCAGGTCTTTAGCCCACACTCGCATCATTTTAAATGGGATGCAGTGAATGACTTTGTTCCAGGCTCTCATTATGCAGGCAGCAGAGATATGCACTCTTTGTCCCATGAAAACTATTAGATTAATTAATGGGTGAACATATTTTCCTCTCCCCTCCATCATTGCAATCAGCTTTCTAGGTCCATTCTCTGCTCAGTGAACTAATTCATTCTCTCTATCATGACAGGCTTTTACTCCTTTTTCTTATTTTTCTTCTCAAAATAAGACCTGCAGCTAATTCTGATTGAATTGATTGATTTGTACAATTCAAGTGCCGGCGGCTTAATGAGGGCGAGCTATAATCAAAAGGGGGAAGAAGACGCAAGATAAAAGGTGGAACTTTTCAAGCCAGCCTTGTCTTTGCCTCTGGAACATTTCACTCCACCCCTTGTCATTTTTTCCACAGATATCATCCGGTGAGCAATTACAGAGAATGTACAGCAGACGATGCATCATCCATTCCTGCATGCTGATGGTCGGTGAAAAACAGGAGTGTTTACTGAGTAGGGGTGCCATTTACCATGGTAAATATGTGCGTCCCAGGCCAGTGAAGGGTTGATGGTTTTGCAGCAGCATGACATCTGATATATGGCTGTATGCAGGGAGAGGGGCTGATCAAGGCCACCTCTATCACTCAACCAGATAATCTCTGCACCCGGGAAAAACAAATGATGGTTGCTAGCTAACCTCAATAGCCGGTAGAACATCTTCATCCTGTTCATTTACTGTGGGAGCTATTCTCGCTCTCATCTTTCATTCTCAGAATTTTGCCCTGCCATACATTATTGCAATTTTTGACAGTGTGATAAAATATTCGTTAATACTACTCATTAATGCAATTCCTGGCTTTAAACCAACTAATTATGTTCAAACTGCTATTATCTGTAGGGCTATTGAAGTACAGTGTGTGTGTGTGTGTGTGTGTGTGTGTGTGTGTGTATGAAGGTTATCAGAGCTGTTTTGTGCTTACTTCTTGAAGGACATTTAAATTGTACCACAGAGACACAGGTGTCAAAGAGGGTAAGGCAGTGATTTAGGAGAAGGCGTCTCGAAAAGCAGAAACCATGAGGGGGTCAAGAATAGTTCCCTAGGGCAATTTATAGGACTCTGTTATAGTTGGGAAATGAGAATAGAGGAGTAAATTGCTAGCCAGTGGTGACGAGGATATGAAGGAGCCTCACATTCTGTTCATATGCAGAAGAAAAGCCTGCTCCTCTGGTTGGGTAAACAGAGACCGGGGCGCTGGGAAGACTGAGATGGACTGGACAAAGCCAATCACAGACCAGGGTTGGTGGCTTTGATATTTATAAGGTGGCTTAGAGAAGGTTGGGGAGTCAGATGGTATCTGGGAAATGTGACAGAGGTGTGATGTGAGGTTGGCAAATGCCCTTACAGTTGCATTGTCTTAACTGGAAAAGATGAAACAGAGAGAAAAGGGCAGGGAAGGGAGGCCGTGAAGGGAGAAAGTAGTGTGAATTCAACAGTGTTACAGACACAAAGAGCGCATGCAGGCACATTTACTGACTCACACGTTGCAAAAAGTCAAACTTGGTTGGAGTAGTTCCTGAATCACACATAAACCAGGCGGGAAAAACACAGGCTTCCCGAATCAAGCCGTCACCTAACATATTCATTACATCCTACATACTGAGAGCGCTTGTGTTTGTAGAGGGGTATGTTTATAGGATGTAATGAGTCAAATAAGGAAAAATAGAGCACAGGGGACAGAGTGAGTGAGTGAGTGTGTGCGTGTGTGTGTGAGAAAGCGACTCCCAAGTTTCTCGCTGGCAGGGGTTTTCATGTAATCATAGCACACACACGGCCAGAAAGAAACTTTGATCACAAATGTTTCCTACAGTCCATTTGTGTGTGTCTCAGAGTGTGAGTGTGTGTGTGTGTGTGCGTGTGCATTTTCCTGTAATGTAATGTGGAGGACATAAGCAGGTCACACAGACACATGCCTCATTCCACTTGCAGCAGACCCAAAGGATTAATTTAACGAGCTGTCGGACGCTTGTCCTATGCGGCCCTCGTTAAGACCATCATGCAGAATCTCCATTTGACTGCTGCCTGCCGTGACTAATTTACTTATTTTGCAGGCCTAAGCAGTACTGAAAGCTCTCATATTTCATATTTTTCTCTTTTTGGAGCAATGTCAGGAAACTTCAGTGAGAGCAGGACGATGCATCCTCCCTTGAATACCAGAGAACCAAGGGGATGAATACTCCCCAAACTGCCCTGACCACACAGAAAATAAACCACATGTTCCATTTTGTCTTTATTTAGTTTGATATTAAAAAAAGAAAAAGAAAAAATGAACACACTAGTAGTTCAGCATAATATACTGTTCCTCTGATCTGATCCCACCAGTCATAATCCACCCTGACAGATATGTCTTCATCTTCTGTTTTTTTTTTTTCTTTCTCCTTCTACATTGTATTTTATCAAGATTAAACAGGTTTCAAGCATACTGCTTCCAGCCGAGGAGATGTAATGACTGCATCAGTCAGGCTTTACCTTGTACTGGACTAATACCCAGAAAAATTGACTTGTTTGTTTTCCCACTGTCATCTCATCGCGAATATCAGCCTCCTCATTCCCTCCTCATACCACCCTGGCAGAGTATATACATTCAGGAAGTGTCAAGACACACAAAGCTCCCCCGGGCATACAGTCAGCCTTTTAAAAGCTATCTTATTGACTTAAGTTCTGTTTCATTTGTCTGTTACATTGGAGGAGGTTGGTATTAACAAAGAAGAGAAGTGTTGCACTTTCACATTTAACTTCGTTTGGATGTGAAACTTCAGCAACTCGTCTTTGTTAGCGATGAAAAAGGAGTCAGTCAGCGCAGCCACCCGCTCTCTCCCACACAAAACTCACTCGCATCACCTCAACTGCCACACTATCGCTCTCTCTCGCACATACAAATGCAAACAAAATGCCCGAGGCTGCTGTACTTTACTCTGCCGCACCGCTCTGTAGTTTCGACAGGGATGGGCCAAGACATTTGTGTTAGCTGGTGGCGAATTGCACGAATGGATCTGAGACTGTCATTTATTAGATCAGTATTGTGTCTGAGAACATAAAATCTGACACGTAAATGGAAAAACATGGATCATGTCTGGGGAGAAATCAATGATAAAGACTAGTATGTAGTGGCCAGGGTTGTGTGGATGCAGTCAGCTTTGTGTCTCGTCTCTGCTGGCAGATTATCACTACACATTTATTATTACTTTAATAGAGCCATGTTCCAACATGTATAAAATACAGAGTGCATACGTGCACAGAAACACAAATGGCTCTCTTGATCTCTCTCTCACACACATACAAATACACCAAAACACTTTATTTCTGCCCTGCCCCTTCCCTCTATTTAGGGATGTAGTGATGGATTGACAGTCGAATTGGATGCCATACTTTGCTCCCTATAGTACAGACAGACGTGGTCCAGATGCAAGGCAATCAAGTAAAACAGTGTGAGTGAAGGGCAAGAGTGCTATCTGCACACCCACTCGCACAGTGAACTGGCCTTAAGAGAATCGGAAGAGGAAGAGGCTGAAGAAAAAGAGTGGGTTGGAAAGGTGATTATTGGGTCTGAAGTGGTCTATGAAGGTTGGAGAAAAAGGAAAATGTAGATGAGGAGCAGCGCTGCATATGACAAAAGATTGGCCGAAGAACAATAGCTATAGAGAGGAAAAAGAGGAATTGAGTGAGGGGAGGACTTTTACGGTGGGGGAGGCAAGTGATAATGGAGGAGAGGTGATGCAAGTGTTCATTCCTAGCATGAACAGCTGCATTCCTCATGGCCATTTAAATAAATGCTCAACTGTGGATGTCCAGCCAATGGTAATTTATTCAAATGTAGTCAGTAAGCTATTCTTTATGCTTACAGTCAAGCTCCCATTGGCTTCAAATGTTTCTACAATAAACAGTATTTATTTCAAACTCCAACTACATGCCAACCAGCAAACACACAATAAAATACTGCTCACTTGTTGCTGTTGTCATTGTTTGTTCCTTTCAGTTTATCTGGTGTGTGTGTGTGTGTGTGTGTGACATTATTTGTTGTGCCTCAGAACCCAATGTTGTTTGCAACAGATAGAAAGTGAATGAGCTTTTGTTTGCAGTATTACTACTGTTTGGTCCCAAGGGCATCATCGCTAAGGTATTTTCTTTGTCTTTAGGAGCTGTTTTTTTTTTACGAGCTCCACTCTGTTCTTCTCAGTCAGCTGGACAGCTCCTCCAGCAAAACAAACCATGCAACATTCATCTACTGCAGCGCTGTTGTTTTGGTGCAGCTGGCTGTCAGGTTTTGCTACTTATTGTTCCAGCTTCCTGTGCCGAAGCCAATACCAGAATCAAGAAGACATATGTATAACTTAATGCCAGGTATGTATTGCATTTGTCAGACAAGCCCAACTTGGACCACTAAAATATTCTCCATGACAGCAGTATTACTTCCATGGGCTGCAGCCCACAAGTCCTACCCCTACCCTAGTGTTTAATTGTTTTTTAATGTGGACCATGTGTACAAGCTGGCGTTAGTTGGATGCCTCAACAATAAATAAGCAAATACCCACAAATATTTCATGTAAAATTTTGATGAACTTTGAGATGTCAATTCCTGCTATTGACGATTAGCGAGCCACTTTGGCATCGCTGACCTTTGAAGAACAGAGAGCTGATGAGTCCAAAATGAAGGAGGGCAACATAGCTTATTAGCAGTGTTGGTCTATCCACTTTTATTGAACCTCCTACGTCAGAGTATGAACTGTTCCACTGAAGAGGCATGGTTTGCAGCTATGAGACAGGAATTCATGGTACATTTGTCCTTTAAATCACCAGCGTAAAATTGTCTAGTTAGAGACCAAGCTAATGTTAGCTCAGAGGGCTTTTTACCCCCCCCCATCTTTATTGAAAGAAATTATGTAAAAGCCTTAGAACAAAATGCCAGGGGTGAGTAAATGGCACAGTGCAGAGAAAAAGGAAAGAAACGCAGGGAACTATAGACTGATTAGCGCTAGCATGTTCCCGGCAGCTAGCATAGCGATTAGCTGTGTTACCCAGCTGTTAGAACCTAATATTTCAAGATGATGCGTGAATGTATTTTGCTGTGGCGTGATCAAGCCTTTACTCTTCTGACTCCAGTGCTCTGAACCGGACCAGGTGGACTTTAACTTCTTCAAAGAAATGATGGAGAAATCACATCTCAAATCAGATCAAAGAAACTATCAAAATGCAAAGGCAGAGTTTAAAGCGAGTAAATTCAATGATACACCCTTCATGCACCTGCAATGTTTCACTTCAATTGCTCCTAGAGTCAACGTGATACTGAACCTTGGTGAGATACAACATAAACCCCTCTCATCCCACTTTCATCCAGAACGTTGGTTTGTGTGTCTAGTTTAGAGGGAGGGTTTTCTGTGTGGTTTGGACTGATAGTCCCACAGAAACAGGTCTACAACATGATTAGACATTCATGCCTCAGGTTAGCCACAGGACATACTGTGTTGTTGTTTCATTTGTCTTTTTAAAATGAAATCATCAATGGTGATTGTATTAGCTACATTCCCTGTTTCTGGCCAGCCCATAAAATCAGATGGAATTATCTTCCATCTTTCTATCATCTACCATGATATCATCTTCTGTCACAGATCTTTCTTACCCTCATTCATGTTGAGAGCTACTGCATTGGTTATTTTCTATCAAGGCTCTCCATACAATATGACAGCCACAGCTTGTGATTGGATCTGTTTGAATAAGTATCGCTGTTTCTATCGTTTCCCTGTGCATCCTTGTCATGATCTCTTACTGGCGCAGTTGTGTAGCTCTTCCTCGCTTCTTCCCTCTAAGTGTTTTCCCCATCTGTTTGTGAGTGTAGCTTTCACCCGAATGTGAGCCACTCTTTGTCCCTTTTTACCCCTCGTCCTCTCGCCTTCAGCCCTCTTTTCCTCTCCTCTTCCACTGCCTTTAAGCCCCGCTGAGTGTGACTGGTAGCTCCTGTGATTGCAGTGTGCGTCCCCTTGGACTGAAGCAGGCGCTGCCTTTGCTCCGGGAGGGGAAGCTCATTTAGGGCTCTTTACTCATGAGGGAACAGTGGTCTGTCCTCTCTCTGCATGCCTTTGTCTTTGTGCATATGATAGATGAGATGTGCAGACAGTTTAAAGCAAGGAAACATTAGTGCAGACAGATTATACTCAGGTGGTAAATCAGTCATTTTCATTCCTGTTGGCATACTGGTCATGAGGAAGAGAACATGTCAATTTAAAGACTTGGTGCGGAAGTGAGAAATGTAGAGAGACTATATTGAATTGAACTGACTAGAAAGACAGGAGACTAGAAAGAGTCTAGCAAAGGCTGGTAAAGGATTGCACTCCCCAGCATGTTGACAGTGAGCCTGACACTTCATTAATCCAACCAAATCCCTCCAAAGTTACTCAAGTGTGGATTCTATTTTCAAATTTCCTATTAGTTACTCTTTGTGGATTAAGCACTGCAGTTCACGAGTGAGTGCCCAGCTCCAGCCTTGGCCCAGCACATATAATTGGCTTGTAATGGATTTGGGGTCGTCTTTGCATCAGTGATACGGACAGATCCGAGGCAAAGCGGCTGCTTCCCAGTCTCTTCCCATGTTGAGGCCTCTGGTTCTGTATAATTCCTTTCTTTGCTGCACATTGTCATTTCTATTTATGTATGTAGCTGTGGCATCCATAGCTGGAGGACTGTGGCAGGGGAACGTGACACGGCTGGAGATGAAACATGTCAGGTGTCATGCAGCCTTAGGGTCCCTGCCTCCGTCAAGACCCGTGATTCACATTCTGAAACCGCGCCCCCCCATCTCTAACCCCGTGCTTCTCTTTTCTCTCTTTACTTATGATTTCTCTGGTACTCCACTTCATTATTTATTTTTACTTGCTTCATATATTCTAATGCATACACAAAAACTCAATTACATAAACTCAAATACAGAACTACAGCATATAAGTAAGCTTATATGCTACACCCAAAAATATCTACAAACAGAATTTAATATGCTATGATCCACATGCAGGTGGATCTCACTGACATTTTCTGTGTTGGCATTATATTAAACAAAATTAAATAAATGTTAAATTGGCAATGTTGGGTGTTTGAATAGAACTGTGACAGAGGGCCTGTTTTATTCATAACTCAGATTCAGAATCAGTTTATTATTATGAAACCAAACTGTAAGGTGACAAACTATTGATTATGGGAGCCTCTTAAATGTAAACAGATTGAGGCATACGTGCATGTAATCGATTAAGGTTATGGGCATCACAGAAAATCGATGTGATAATCACAAAACTTTATCACATCCATCATCACAGAGCTGCAGCAAGATGTTGACGAGCTAATACAGTCAGCGACAGAGAGAGTTGTGTTCACATTTAGAAAGCAGCAGATTGCTGTTAGACTGGTCATCGTGATAGTCACAGCACAGAGGAATAAGTGCTGCCTCCCTGAGTCAACACTCAGCTGCTGGGTCTTGCTATATGGCCTCGTCCTTGTCCGGCACATGGTTGTTGAGACTGTGACATCACAGCTGATGATGCGCTCCAGCACTGGCGTGGGATACAGACAGCAATGAAAGCGGCTCAGCCATGCCCTGGCAAAGAAGGTTGGACAGATTGGGGGGGGAGGGGTGGTGGGGGTTGGGGGGTGGGCGGCACACTGACTGACGCACCAACTTGGTATCAAATTTTGCCAGAGCATGCACAAGAACCTCACTGCCGACATCTCTTCTTATTTATTCACACTGATACCACATCCAACTGGTATGCGAGACTAGTACACAAGATGGGGTTAGCCACAGGGCCTTACTATGTTTGTTTTATATTTAGAATGTGGGAATGTAGAAGACATTGGAGGGGAGATATGGAAGTAGGACTGTGTACCTTGGTAACATTTTGTATCCCAAACACAATTAACTCTCCTTTAAAAGTTTAAAGCCCCTCTGACATCTTCCTCCTCTGGAAAGAAGATAGGAAAATCTATGGGAAGCCAATACTGTGTAATTGAATATACAACCACATAACCTACACTGTGTAATTGAATTGAATCATTATTGTAATGTTCTGTGAGGTTGGTTAGTTTACTGGCTGCAACAGACAAAGGCATTGGTGTAAACAAAGAGACACACACACACACACACACACACACACACACACACACACACACCTTGCTCCATATTACACTTTAGCACATGCACACCAGTGTAATGGAGGTGCAATTCAAACTAACAAGGTCGGCCATCTCACAGTCTGATGGTCCCAAGCCAATTATTACATCATAATGAGCTGGTCAGCTAAGGATGCCTGCTTCCATTCATTTAGAGTGCACTGCCAAAGTGGGTACGTACTTTTTGTGCTTAAAGGGTGTGTGTGTCTGTGTGTGTGTGCGCGTGTGTTTCAAGTAAATTTTCTTTTACACTTAGTGATACAGATCACAGTAAAGTATTCTGTGCTGCAGTGTCAAATGTTTATTTGCATGCAGAGACAGCTATAGACAACATGCTGCAGAGACAGAAATTAAAAGAGCATGCCAGAAGGCTTTTCTTAATGTAATTAAGACTTATCATGATAAACAGCAAGAAGTAAATGTGTTCACCATGCATGCCAACTGTTAAAGATTCCACTGTTGATTGTTTTTAATATTTGTATAAGCAAATGTAACTAAACCCATGTTAGCTAAACAACAAAAAACATGGACCTATGTTAGCAAATCAGCAATAATCATAACATTATTTCTCCACTTTTTGCTTTTAAAGTTCATTTCACGATTTATAAAGTGTGTGCTTGTCTTTCTGTATAACATTAAATGCACCTACTGTACCATGTCTATACTATGGAAATATTTATTGGTCTTAGAATGCTGCACAGAGGACAAAATAAACATCCTTCAATGAGATGCACACTTGTGATAGAGATCTATGCAAATTACAGTGTGTCTAACAAAATACAGATAAGCAAATTCCAACCTTCAAAGTCATGGAAGTCGATGAAAAAGGTGTTAACAATCTTTGAGTGAGTCTACTATAGTGGTTCTGTGAAGAAAGTCTGTCCTGTACATTGAGTTAGTACTTGGTTTGATTGCAGATTGATGATTGGTGGAATGCCAGTGGTGTGTTAAGCAGTTTTACAAAGTGCCCAATATGTGTAATAACGCGCAGTACTGTCAGCAGTGGAAACACAAAACAGAGCTGGAGTTTAGGTACATGTATGTACGGGCTTCAAAAGGTACTAACCCTATATGCTATGTTTGGTGGAAACGCAGCTTTTTGTCGCCTTAGAGCCCATATGCATTCAGCTTTACAGTACTCACCAACACACAACAAATCGACTGGCCTGTGCAGCGAGTTACACTTCAAGAGGGCACAGAATATTCTCACTTTTTGCAATCCCACAAATTGAAAGCTTGATTTTTGGCCGTTAAGGGACAGAAACCACAAAACAAGCCGACACACACACAACCCCAAATGCTATAGAAAACATTTGCCTATCTGTACTTTTAGAATTAACAAAGCCATATTAGCATTCAGTTGTAGTTTTAGTAGTTGTAGTAGTTTTATCCAGGTGTTGCTTGGTGCTAGGAGCGTAATGAACTGTGGGTTTATTAGAGCTTTTTCTATTGAAAACAGCAACTTAATGGCTGGCCAAGAAAAACAACAACATATGCCTGCAGATTCAGATGTTATTTCTCCACAATTCTGGCATTATGAGCAACCATTTCACATTTGATTTAATGTTGTATTAACAAACATATTGATTAATGTAGGTTAAAAAATCCACCTTGCCTGAGGCCCACAGTACAGTATGCGTTAAGCCAGTCACACACTGTAATCAACAGGAGAGCGCTTTTTACCACATATAAAGAATGAACCAAGAAGCAATATGACCTCAAGGGCTTCCAGCTCCTCGCTACTGATGGCAATTGAATCAGACCTGGTCGGAGCCCTGGACTTTAATGATGTGGTGAATGCCTTTGCCCGGAGACAGGGAGGTAAAATGCACACGGTTCAAGGTCAGGCAGCTCTGTTACCAGGTGATAATGTTTACTGCTTGTTTAATGAGTAGTGCAACAGTTTGTCTCGCTCAATAATCAATGCCTCGGTCAAGATGCATGGTGGCTTTGATGGGCCATTTCAGTGTAAAAGTTAGTGGGAGCTGCCACTTATCCATAACTAAAATTTAAAAGCAGGTGGCAAAGTCGTGGTTTTGGATGGACAAAACACAAAAAGATAGTAACTAGTTAGCTTTAAAACATTTCCTTAATTTTTGCTTTTATACATAAAGAAGCTAATAGATAAAACTATGTCCCTGTATGTGTGACTGCACTTACAGTACATGTGTTGTCAAATGGCAGGACTTATACAAGTAATGGACAGGAGGCGTTTCCATTGTGTTTTGTCATTGTCCTCCATTTTTTTTATCAATTCAATCCAGTCTTTCCCCAATACTCTCTCCAGCTTTAGCCTTTGTATGTTTGGTTTTGTTTTCTGGGCTGAACTTTATGCCTGTCAAGAGAGATGAAAATCTGACTTCAGACCTGCCTGGCAAGTGAACATCATAATTTAAAATAACCTTAGATTAACCTTTACAGACAGACACAACAGATCAATGTAGCCGTGTTCAGACATATGCATCCTAAACATCGCTGGTCAAGAACACCCCAATTAGGGCCAGAAGAGGTAGGCAATACATTGGAGGATTCTGATTATCTGTGGATGTGTATTGATGAAGGTAAATTAGGAAGCAGGATGGTGCTGATGTAAACAGTGTTTTCTGTCGAAGCGTATATAAGCCAATGTCAATGTCAATATCTTCCTCAGTTTGGGATAATTTATTGTGCTTGTTAATATGAACCCAAGGTCAAAAAGTTAACTACAACTCTTGTTTCTTCATAATTAGATTTGTCCTGGATCATTGAGGGCTGGTCTACTGTAGGGTTACGTAGATTCCTTAAAATAATTATTTGTCCTTTCTTCAAGAATCTATAATTGAAATATTTGTCATTAATAAACAGGCATTTTTGGCTATGCTCCAACGCTTCTGAATGCATCATTAAGCACGTTGTTGTTTTGATATAATGAATCAATGTCAGTCATTCCTCTACTAATTCAACTGTTGTACAGTTTTACAACAAAAGCTGTTGCGTAACACTAAACTAAATGAATAACATTATTTTTAACGAAGTCTTTTTTCTGCAGTTTAAGTTTTGCACAGGAGGTTGAACACAGCTTTTAAAAATATTGAAAAGCCACATATGATACTGTATAACACACATACATTGTGATTCATGACTAGTTGTACCATTACAGAACTTAATACAAACTAAATTCAGCTGAATTCTTCAAAAACATGCATGTATGACTTTATAACATTTTGAGTTTTATTGAGATGCAGCTGTTTGCTGTGCAATGAGCCATTTCTATTTGCCGTTTTTAGCCTTAGCAGCAGCAGACCAACAGTCTGTCACGGTCCAGTTGTCCACACTTGTATGTTTATTTGTCCATAAGTATAAGTGTATGTTTGTGTGAGTTATGTGCTTGCAATACCAGTGTGACCAGTGCCAGGCCAGCCAGAACTGGCATTTTGTTTATCCTGGCTCATCTCTCGTTTCTCTTATTGACCCATCACATGCACATGCAGACTGGCCCTCACTCCCTGACACTACACAGATAATGGCTTTTCTGGAAACTCAGAGCATTAGGCCTCTCTGCTGTGCAGTAATTACACCACTAATGTGCCAGTTTCCAACACATTCCTCTGAGGTATTCGTTTTTACCGTTTCAGCTGAATTGTGTTAAGATCAGAACAGAAAAGTCATTGAGAAAATACTAGTAATTGAGGTTTTCCATTTTTTCCCTGTTAATTTTTTTCTCCCTGATGAAAAGGGAAGAGAAAAATAAAATGTCATGGATGACATCAAAGTAATGTGCCTTCTGTTCAAAGCCAGTCAGATGGCTTGTCCTTGTAACCATGGAGATGGAATTAGAAAACACCTTGGAGGTCCTTGTCTTTGATATTTTAAATTTTTTGAAAAATGAATGATATTCATTCTGTGGCTGCATTTTCATTACTCTTGAGTGGCTCAAGTGATGTTGAATGTTTCTATGACTCTGATCAGCCTTTGAAGACAAACACTTCTTACATTTCTTCTTGGTTAAGAGAAATTTTTACACCTACAGTGCAAATCTTTAACATTTTTTAAATTAACTTTATTTGTTACTTCATCAGAACAAGCCTGTAAGGCCATGCAAAACGTCTCTGTCTCTCTCTGCATCCCTAATTATTGCTTCCACACACTGTGATTTTGGATGGCATCAATTTAGATTCCATTACGTTCTCCAGCTTGCCAGTCCCAGTGGTGGCGCTAATGCAGTCCTCCCAGCCTGCACCAGTTGTAAATGAGGAAGGAGCATTATGATGAATGGCCCATTTGTTAGCAACTACATTAAACAGACATTAGCTCACACCGTCCGCAACCCCCAACCTAAACACACACACCAACAACTGATTTAATTGATCACTTATTCACGCTAAGATTCATAGTTATCATTTGCACTTTTTCGTTATTAATCAAATGCGTGGGATTGTTAGCACTCGCTCTATGGCCGTTTTCTTCGTTCCATTTTTCCTCCTACCCGTGCTTTATCACATTCCACCTCCCTATTTCTTCTTATAAAACTTACTTTACTTCCACTTACTCCTCCATTCTTCATTACAGATCTGCCATTTTAACTTTGATCCCCTCCTTTCTTTTGTCCTCGCTAAAGAGGAGCGTGCTCTTAAAAGAATAAATGAGCGCAACTCTCATCCTCAGTGCAGGTTTTTGCAGAGCGGTTGTTACCATATGATTATTAGTGATGGACAATTGGCCTCAAAGATGTTTCATTATGAAAGCGCTCGCTGGGATCTCATTAGCACTCTCAGTCTAAGGTCTGCTGCTCAAGCCTCCTCTGCTCAGGGGAACTGCATTTCGATCACCAGGGCTGGAGTTAACAAGGCAACATTAAAGGAATGTGAAGGTGCAACAGCCAAAAAGAGACAAATTATTCACCTTCAAGAGTGTCAGGGGTGCACTATTCATATAAATAAATAATAAGAGCCGTGTTGGATCTAAAGGCTATTACAGTAACTTACAGTACGGCCTGCTTTACCTGCACAATCATTATTTGGCGAGGAATGCAACCCCTGATGCTGTAGGCATTTGTTTTTCTTTTAGTCTGACAGGAGCATCCATCAAAAAATGTAATTTCATTTCTTTTCAGCTGTTGATAAAGTTGCTGACTTGTGCCAGTCCTCCCCGTAGGATCAATAGCTGTTTATACAAATAACGTTGGAAAGTACAATGCACCCGTTGCGTTGCTGGAGGTGACTCTCTCCAAGGGCAGCTGCAGCAGTTTACCGAGGCGGCCCTGAGGTAGGCCATTTTCATTTTGTATTGTGGATAAACTTATATTAACCACATAAAGCTTGGAGAATTGTACGTGTGTTTGTATGGGCCGACAGCAGAGGTTATTACATACACTGACTCAATAATTGAATGCGGTAATTGTTTACCCATAAACCTTGCAGAATTACAGGATCTTTAGGTTGCGACCTGCAATTTATTATGCTTTTACAAAACACACAGTAGAGCGTGCCTGAGGAAATTAGATCTGTTAAAGGCTTATTGACCTGCATTCACTTTTTAAAACATACACTGTATGTCAGACATGACAGAACCACCAATGATGGAGACTAATAACTTCTGGCATGTCAACATATCAAGCTGTAACACCTCACTTACTGTTGGTAGCATTGCACTAAAAGTATAACAAAACATCAGAAGCAAAGTGCAAAACCCTTTTCTCCCAGACATCCTTTACCAAGGGAAAATACAATTTCTGCAACCCAATTGTAAAGACTTTTTCTCATCTTCTGTTCTGAATGAAGTCCCCTTAATCCTAGCTCTTTGAAAGGTTGCTATAATTACCACTGACACGCCGCATTACCCAAAACAGTTTGAAGAGAAAAACTGAACATAAAAGAACAAATGTTTCTAAAATAAGAGGAACGTAAAAAAAAAAAGGAAGTGAGGTGAGACAGCAGGTAAAACAGTAAGGTGAAAGGGATTGTGAAAAGAAAGAGAACAAAAATGCAACATGAGCAAACAAAAGACACTATACAGTCACAAGTTCCTGCAGGCTTTTCATGAGCTGCACTATCAAAGCTCCTCTACAGTATAGCAGAAACCATGTGACTTTGAACAGAGGTGGAGTGCAACCCACCTGAGAACACGGCACAAGTGACAAGTACCCACTGAAGTGAGACCATGGCCTTGTCGCTGTGCAGGAAGACATTTTGATTTTAAAGCTAGTTACTGCTGTCTTACATGACTAATATTTTAACTCAGCAGTGTCTACTTCTGTTAACATTCTCAGTTTTGTTCCCTTCCTACAATGATCTGTCCATAATAATTAATGACGATATGATAGGACATTTCACTGGGAAAGATTTCAGTGCTCATAGTTAAACTCAGTAGTTACGTGATATGTCTTGGAGAAAGCCAGCTCACTGCCTCATTTAACACTTCCTCAAACTCTCATGTGTGGTTGAGTTTGTGGATAATGATATACAAGTTGTGTTAGTTGGTTGCTTGTAGACTTAAACCTGCAATAACACATGTTTTGGACACTTGGGGGCAGCTGAAACACGTTGTGAACACAACATTGACATATCACCTTTTAAGTTCACCTGAGATACTTGTTAGCAAACAGTTACAGAGCAACATTATCATTCATTTGGAGTCGTGTTCCTGGCCACGGGATGAATGTTAAGTACAATATTCACTCTCTTTTAGCTCCGTTTTTAGTTTAGCAGGTCTCTGATTATGCCTGTCTGCTGTTTGGTTCTGGGCAGGTAGTGTACAGTGGGTTTATCAGAATCATTCACTGAATACAGCGCTATGAGACTGAAGGTGAACCAATTCAGTTAGACAACTAAACAATAAGCTGAAACTTGCTATAAAGCCGAGGGGAGCTGCAGATTCTGGTGATAATTCTCACTACAGCGGCCCCTCATTTCACACATTGTTATAAACATGTTGATCATATCCAGCTTTAAATTATTATTAGCGGAGTGACCAGTCATACTGTATAAGCAACCTAATAATGAACAGAGATTTTAAGTCATTTTGGATAGGGAATAATTCGCTCTGTGGCCTGAGAGAATAATAGATTCTGATGGGTTTGTGAAATCCAGTAATTGTATTTTACATACAGTGCATGTGGTCACTGTTGATGCAGCTGCTTGAGCAACAGAGAGTTTGGGGAGAAATCAAACTAAGCTATGAGCTGCACATAATTTTAATCACATCATTTGACTTGTGAATGGAATTGGCTTGTGTTTCTGTAGGCATATTGACACGCAAAATTGACTTGTCCAAATAATCTAAAAGTCTGTAATTGAGAATAGAAAATCAGTAGCCAAGCAGTCACAGTGAATGCTTTTATAAGTGCACGACATATCACTTCCTGTTTGCTGATTCAAGTGCTTGGAGAAAAAAAAACACAAGATAGATGAATGCTGAGAAACAATAAACAATGTTTTTTATGATCAATCATTTGAGTCATTTATGAAGCAGAATAGCAAGAATTGGTCTATGAGGCTGCGCTGCTTTTCTCGGTTTTATATCACTTAAATTTAATATATTTTGGTTTTGGACGTTTGAGAGACGCAACAAGCAAGTTAAAGACCTCACCTTTGGCTCTGAGAACTTGCGTTGGGCATATTATATATTTGTTTTTTACATAAATATTGAATGAACACAGTCACTAGTTGCATCCCTGTGATGTATACTGTATGTGTACTTTGCTCATACTGATATAACACTGTAATAAAACAAAACAAATCATATTTAATGCACATTTTTATTTCAGTGCTGCAATTTGAATCTTTACTATTCAGCACAGTGGTTTGGCATTCCTCTACAAAAACTCCCACACATTTTCTCTGAAATGTTTTCCAGTTCAGAACATAGAAAACAATTCCACCTGCATGAGAACTCTAAGTACCCTCTCGCACCTTTACCACAACACCACCTCCTCCTCCTTCCTCCTCCTCATTCCTCCTCCTCCCTTCTCGTTTTCACAGTTCAAGCACATCAGCAGGCTGCTGAGACACAACCCTGGGGTTTGCGGCTCTCCACTCAATATTTCCTCATCACAAAGAAGTGGCAGACCAAACGGGAGTGAGGGGAGAGTGCGACGACAAGCAGGAACACATTAATGACTGGCTGCTTGATTTGCCATAAGGCCACATCTCCAACTTTGAGCCCAGTTAAGTGTTTGCCCACCGCCTAGCTCCTGCGCCTTTCCAGTAGCAAACGTGATTAATTAATAGCATTGATTGAGTAGTGATTCTTTGCGCCTTCCCAGGGTCACAATGCACAGTTGATGGATAGGAATTGGCAAGCAATGCACTTCTGAAATACCGGAGACTCCCGGCTGACTCAATAGAGTGTAAGGGTGTAGCAGTATGGTGGAAACATGGAGAGCATGTGAGAGGAGTGTTAGAAATAATACCACAAGGCAGCCATTACGGGGGCAGCAAACAATACGGTCATGATGAGAGAACACATGTGCTGTAATGCAGCAACAAACACACACATGTAAACTGCACGTCAGGCAGCAACACATATAGTTTTATCTGTTATAACTGTTAATCAGTTCACCTGACAAGTGAGCCAGCATCCTCACATTTTAACAAGGGGTCTTTCAGTGAAAACTCGAGTGCACTGCCGCTCTGCCGAAGCGGGCACCATTCATAAAACATTAAGGCAGCTTTTATTTATTTAATTATTGAACACGTTCCCTTTTTACAAGAAAGGGATATGAAGCCTCGAGGAATGTCGGGAGCAGTTTCAAGCTTTGGTGAGGACAATAAAAGAAAGCAAGAACAGAACAGATGGGAAAGAGAAGATAGCTAAAACTCAACTGACACGTCTGGAGAATTCTTTAGTCTGCTCCTCTGCTACTGTCACAAACTGACTTCCTTCTGTTGTACGGTTCTTTTGAGCCTTTTCAATATTCCTCTCTGAAACCAAAGCACTGCGGCCTGTATTAAATATGCAATACAAAATTGCACCTCATTTTAACCCGGATTTGTCATTTAAATTTTATAATAGAGAATCATTTTGTCCCCAAATCTTACTTGTGCTTTATTTTAATATCAAAGCAACAGTCTTGATTGACCCTTATATTTTCATGTTTTTCTGATTTGATAAAGTACTAAAAAAACAACAACAATCATTATGAATATCATTTAAGCACAGTGGCTTTTCTATCACAGTGCTGCACTGCAACACCCGATTCATTTCAACCTCTTTTTGATGGCTACATTTTTACGGGATGACTCTGATACGAGGGCTGTCGTTAACTTTACTGTCCATCTCAACTACCACTGATAGCATAAGTGACCTAATGTAATGCTTGTGATAACTGTATAGGCTGCAGTGTGTGTGTCTGTGTGTGGGTGTCTGCGAGGTCCAGTCAGGGAGATGGCGGCCCACTTTCAGTAACTGATGAGAGTTGGAAAATAGAACGCTTGATTACCCCCGACACCGCTCAAACAGCGCTCCTGCCAATGAAGGTTATCGGGTCTCTATCCACGAGTGGTCAAATATAGAAGGACACAACTATGATCTAGTTTTGAAGTCGTTGTCTCACCTCTGGAGCAATGAGGCTTTTTATCATATATATATATTTATATATATATATATAGAGAGAGAGAGAGAGAGTCAGGTGTTTGTGTCTGAATGACCTCCATCATCGGTCCCATCAGCCTCATCATGACCTACATCATCAAGCTCATCAACATTACTTACACAACTTTAATTATTATCACCACTGTCAGCCATCAGTATAGTCACTGTCTACATTGTCATCATCATCATCCCAAGCTCTGAACGCCAATTTCCATTTGACGTCCATTGCCCCACACACACACACACACACACACACACACACACACACACACACACACACACACATTCCCCTCTGCCCTATAGATTGTTGCTGGGCTGAGGCTTGAAGAGCCTTGCCTTGTTCAAGGTTATACACCCACTGTTCTGTTCCACTGAGCTGTGTAACCATAACAGTTTAATGACATGCTATTACAGGGCTATCACACTTACAGCATCATGTTAACACCACCACCACTGCCTCAGTCCCACACAGACAGTAGGCTATATCAGATTTAGGCCCTAATCCTACTCATTTGGCCCATTGTTTTATACTTTCACACGGACTTTCATTCTTCCGTTTTTCCCATTTTTTCTTTTTACTTAATTTCTTCATCACAATGGTGGAAAATAACTAATAATTAAAATTTGTTCAAGTACAGTACTTGATTAGAATACTTTACTTGAATGTTTCTGTTTGCTACTACTTTATTCCTCTATTCCACTACATTTAGAGGCAAACTTAGTTTTCTCCAAAGCTTTTATTTGACTTATTTTGCAGATTAATGTTTAAAACTTCTGTATACTGATCATATGAAATGAATTGCATTGTTATACAGCGTAAATATCATGTGCCCAACATTATATAAAATAATAAAAATGTATTCCACCTCGACCAACTACAGCATTAAGATGCCGTTGTCCTAAGTAATAATGATACAGTAATATATAATAATATAATCCTGACAGGGGCCATTTTGCATAATGAGTCCTTTCACATTTGATACTTTTAGTACATTTTCGTAATAATAATGCTGTACAAGTAAAACGTCAAAGTCAGGACTTTTACCTGCATTGCATTGTGGTATAATAAAGTAACTGAATACTTCGTCCACCGCTGCCTCTTCCTCATTCAGACGCAGCATATCTCCTCTCTCAGCTTCATCATCAAACCAGCAAAAGACAAAATATTTCTTGTGTAGTCTGGTGCGCCCAACAAACAAAGCTGGTCTGACTTGTTTATTTTGATGCATTAAACCTGACCCTCAGAATCGGCCACACCACACAAACCCGCGCCAACCCTCGAAGCAGAGCTAGTCACTTATGATTTATTTCATATTTCCATTTGATTGGAGGCTGTTTTGGGGTAATCAGGCTCTGACAGTGGGCCCTGTGCTGTGGCTGAGCTGTTTACACAGCTCTGCTGGAGACATGTTGACACTGAGGAGGGCTGAGACGAAGAGCCGAGCTGCTCTCAAGGTCTGGACACTATTTGGGTCTGTGTTGGCCTGTTGTGTGGAAGGACAGGTCAACCAGGGCAAAGAAAGGCGGTACAAACAGGAGAACAACAGAAGAATGAGGAAATTAGAGTGAAGTGAAATACAGTGGTAAAGGGAAAATCCATCCTAATCTAATTTAAACACTTCTAATATCAGCTACTTGTGAGTGCTTTGTATTTCTTGGCCCGTTTTGTGGTTTGGTGGTGTACTGTGATTAAGTAGGTAGAGTTTGATTACAGAAGCAAGTTTAATCATGTTAAAACATCAACATTACACCTCCGAATTTGGTGTCAAGAAGAGTCATGCGGGAAAAGTGGCATCAAAAAGAGGCATTCTCCACCAAAAAATGAGCTCACTCGCTAAAATGTCTATAACTTTGGCCCTCTCCATGCTCATCCGTCCTCACAGATTGTTACAGCAGGACACAAGGCAGGTTGAATTACAATGGGTACAACAAAACGTTTTTTGTAAGTGAAGTCAACTATGGAGAAAGGAAAACAGGACTGAAATGGGCTGCGCAGGACTGGAGAAAACCATAAAAACCAAACCGGGAATAAACATCTTACTGTCCTTGATGTTACTCGCAGGATTCATTTCAGGAAATGAAATGCTAAATGTACAACGGCAACAAGTTCCGAAAAGTTTCTTTCTCTTTCTGAGATAAAACATACAGCCATGGCTGTCAAACAAGCATCTCCTCTTTTCCTTAACAGTAAAAAGACCCCAGCAGAAAAGTCAACGGCCCCCTCTGCTCCAGCAGAAGGCCCCGGGTCACTGACGGGAGGAAAGAGAGACAAAAAGACGTGTTTGTGAACTTTTCAGTGTGAGCGAGTGGAATATTGAACTTTTTCACACGGAGCTGCATCTAAAAACCTGAAAAGTTTGGAGAGCCTAATCAATTTACCAAAAGGTTTTTGTTTGACTGCAGAGCAAGAGTCAAATCTTTGAAAAGCAGAGGCTGACATCCTTGAAAAAACAAAAAACACACCCCCCCCCCGGGGGTGGGACGGGGGGGCGGGGGGGGCGGGTCCGGGGCCCCCCGCGGGGGGTGGGGGGTGGGGGGTGGTTGG
>JAVQJL010014874.1:0-20064 GCA_036024295.1 Nannoperca obscura
GAGAGAGAGAGAGAGAGAGAGAGAGAGGACAACCTACATTAAGCACAGTGTTATCATTATGAAATAGAAATAAGGTCTGGCCGCTTTATTATCCATTTATCTTTCTGACACTTTTAAGGCTTTTAGTCACAGTGCCCTCCATTATATTATTATTATTACCCGCATTAGAACTATTCCGTGTATGCCCTGTATACTATGTCGGATTTATTAAAAAAATTTTAAAAAGCCTGACCACCAAACCAAGTTGACTAGGGGCCCATCAAACATTTGTGCCCAGGGTTCTGTAATTTGATGATTCAGGCCTGGATGTAAGTGATATCTTCATACAATAAAAGAAGTGGGGGAAAACAGTAATGTGACAGTATTTTTTGTTTTACTTATTAAATTATGATAATAATAATAATAATATATATATATATATATATATATTATTTTTTATTTATTTAGCATATCGTTGTACTTAAACTCAATTTATAGTTTGGATGACTTTAACTTCTACTTAAATACTTTTACAAATTAACTACTCTTACTTGAGTAGTTTTTGGCTACTCCAAGTTCCCACCTCTGAGGATAGACAATCTTCTAAGAGTCACTGGTTTGCTAACTTTTATAACAAGCTTAATTGTCGTTGTTCAAACCCCTGTATTTACATGACAGCTTAATCCGTGCACGAACATCCGTAACGTTAGCCGTTCATTGACGGTAAGCACAGAGGCTGTTAGCTATTAACCGAACATTAGCTTCTTATATACATTACTGGATGTTTCCTCGCTAACGGCCTGTGCCAGTGTCGTAGACCGCTGTGTGCAACGGTATGTTGCTCTTTAATGACTAAAGTCAGTTAACTGTCTGATATGTTGATAAACTACAGTCCAGCTAGTTTCCGCCTAGCCTGTGATTCTCACAACAAACGTAATGAACTCAAAATCCACTGTATACCTGACCCCGCTGAGTGCTGATGGTGGTTGCCATGTTGTCTCTTTAGTGTCTGGGGATTCACCTCTCGACTCGATTCTTCTTATATCACGGGCGTTTTTAGCAAATTAAACAACCTTCTACCCCTCCTGGAATTATAGTTGACCCGGAAGAGTTTTTTTTTATTTTTATGAAATATTTATTTTACACATTCAGCACAATTTGTTTTTTTATATAAAATATTGAGCAGAATCTAACAAGGAACAAAATCCCAAAAACTATTCCAACAACTGAATCTTAATATAAATAATTACATGGAAATGGACCTAGCTGCAGACAAAATGGCGGCTCTCTGAAAGCAGTATATCATGGATGTTTCTCCGCAGTTGACAGGAAACACGTAACAGCAGTGGAAGTTGGTCTTGCGTTTTTGCGTGAACATCTGCATTGCTCAATGTGGGTAGTCCACTTGTGGGAATCCACATCGATGTATTTCTGCATCCATGCAGAAAACGCGAAAATGAGTGGGTTTTTTTTCTTTTATACATAAACACATAGCATTGTATAACAAAAAACTGTAAAACCATTTAAACACTTGGGGGGTTGACAATATAATAAAGTAAACAGAGTTTGAGCAACATGTCTAAGTCTCTTTAAAATGAAGGAGGCATAGAGTAGCCTACACATCATGACTTAATATAATTGCATCTTTATGGATGATACATTTTTAAAACAAATTAAGGTGGGTTTTCTGTCTTTCCATTTGCTTTTATAATATTTACTCATAAGGATAATCACGTTTACCATATCTGACAACTTACTTAACATACTCTCCATATAAACCAAAACCTGAAACAAAGCAAATGAAGCATTGCCAGTCATATTTAAATAGCTATAACGATCCTGCCAAAACGGCAATGTGATTTAACAAGAATATAATTAATGTTCAATAGTTTCAGGCTCTTTCAAACACAAGCTACAATAATGTACTTCAAAATTTTAATATTGCTCATAATTTTAAAATGAATGTCTTTTAAAGGTGAAATTAGCCATGTTTGGTAATTGTATTTATTAACATTGTTACTTTGTCAATTATTATTATATACTTATTTTGATGGTGTTTTAAAATCTGAAAATAACTTACGTGCAAAAACATTACCAATTACCTTACTATTGCATTTTCTTTAACCAATCTTCAATTCAGGCAACTTAATAGAGTACTTCCAAGGAAGTGGAATGGCTTTGCAAACGACATAATTATTTAATTAAATGTTTCAATAAACTCCATCAAATCAACAACATACAAAACCTTTTTCTCATTCTACTCTTGTTATAAGAATTGGTCTCGACCTGGTCTATAAGAAAAAGTGCCCTGAGATAACTTTGTTATGATTTGGCAGCATATAAATAAAATTGAATTCAAAAATTAAACGTTTAAATAAGGTCTTCCTATTAATTGTAATGTTTCTATTACTCCACAAGGTGGAGCCCTGCGGTGTGAAATTATGGGTAAATATTTTCCAGTTATACAACATCTGTTTATGAATGATTTACAACTTAATAGGCAGTTTCGAAATCTCAAAATCACATTTCAACAAAAAATCCAACCCTCAAACTTTCTGGAATGAGCAGGTATTTGAAACCATATTGAACCAGGATGTGCAAAATAAGCTTTTATCTAATTCATTTTAAACACTCTAAGCATAGATTAAACTCAATGGCTTTCAGACCACCATTGTTAGTCTTTAGTTATTTGAAATGGTTTTAGATAGTGGGATCTATCTTTCCATATAAAATGTTCATAGTTCACCTTTTTAATCATTTAAGGTGAAACAAAGATAATGACATGAAACTAGTTTAGACATACCTTCTACTTTTGTCAATATAATTCTGCCTAAAATAGAAAGCTCTTTTATCTTATCAATGATGAAGAGCTTTCTCATACTATCTATTTTTTCTTCTATGTTAATTTGTTTTCTCTTTTTTTCTATCATTAGACATTATTAATCCTGGTAACTGTATTTCAGTTTTTCTCAAATAAATTGTAATCATTTCATGGTCTTCAATTGTCTAACAACACCTCTACCTTGGGATTAGGTAGCAAGGTTATCATGCCTGTCTTCATAGTAGTGGATAAGCATTCTTTCTGAATAGATTCCAAAAATGCTTAAATTTCCTAATGTCATCTCAAAAGCATAAAAAAAATCAGATGTTAGTTATTGATTTACCATTTTTCCTTTGTTTTAAGGCCACATACATTTCTGTTACAGTTAAGTCCTCATCAAGTAGATATTTACCTTCCTCAGCTTTTTTCACTCTGTTTGATCCATCTAGTTCTTGTACAGAGTAAGATTAAGATCATGGACTTAGGGTGTCTTCTTGCTTTGTAGTCTGTAAAAGGGGCAGTGATGTCCAATGTCAACGGTGCAGAACTTTACTCCACCCACCCTAGGTTTATTCTATCTTAACTAATTTTTTGTTCCAATTTCTTTCCAAAGAATTAATTTAGGTAATAAAGTTGATTACATGTCTACTGCTTCCATATTTAATAGCGTGGCATTCTTTGCTACAGAACGATACCAAACACCTTATAAAGACAATCACAGCAAGGGTTGTTAGCCAAAACAGCGGTCTGTTCTAAGACCATGGTCGCTAACACGGACCACTGGTTCATCACTAGAGGGCGCTGCTTGAAAGGAGGAAACAAAAGGACATGCAAGTTACAGTAAAGTATAGTATGTAGAATGCGTATGTAATTTTAAACATAATCACAAACAGCAGTGATGCTTTTTCTAATAAATATAGTGGATGGGGAGATATTGAAATTTGATTCATTAATATCGTTTATAACAGATTATCAGTGTGTTTTCGCAAAGGTCTGTCCTCAGACCGTGGTCGGTAACACGGACCACCAGTTATGGACCACTGGTTCCTGTCACTAGAGGGCGCTGAAGCTAGTGGTCCTTGTGGTCCGGACCACCTCCTCAGTGGAGTCTCAAAAATGTCAGTGATGTACAATACAGCCAAAGCTGAGGGTCTTCTTTTTTCTTTTTTTTTTTACACAGCTACAGTTTACATGACTGTGTGAGAATAAAGTACAGGTCTGGAATAGTATTTTGATATTAAATCTTGTGCTGAGTTTTTTTTATTATTTAGTACATTTAGTTTAGTTTAGTTATTTAGTTTTGTGGAGATCATGATTGTTTTTGTCTGACTGGAAGTCTTGCTGCTGTAGGAATATTAGGAAATATGTCTTGAGGAAAACACAAAGGTTCACCAGAGCATGCTAATGTTTTCCCCCCTTAAATGATTGTCATTTGTAATATTTACCTTTTTGTCCCTTCCAGGGTTATGTAGTTTCCAACTCCTCAGGTAGCAGGTAAAGTCATCTTGTTGAGACATTCTTCAGTAATGCAATCAACCAATGAAAATCCAGGCTGTTTCTATAGTTGTTACCACTGTGTTGTAAAGCAGTTGTAAGAGCTGACTGGCGGAAATGTTTGCCCTGCATTACCAAACAACATAACTCACCAAAATATTGAAACAGACATGATGGATGGGTCAGTCAAGGAAGTCTCCACATTGATTTTCAACGTTTATGACTTTAGAAAAGCCATAGTAATGAAATATATACATAGTTTGCAGTAAACTGGACAAAACTAAGGCTGTGTATTAACATTTTCTATCTTTCGGTATTTACTAAAATGTGTCCATGGCACTGTTGAAAACTGACACGAACTGGGGAGCTACATCAAATGTCTGCTCAGATTCACAATATTGTTTATGTTATTAATTTTTATTATTCTTTTTTGACCATACAGTTTATTTAAAAAGTCAAAATAAGCCTACACAAAATGTTAACTTGTCAAAGAGATTCATTTGAATGCTTTTTGACAAAAACATTCAGATAGAACCTTAATAATTCCAAGGTCACAATTTATTATTGGAAATTGTATTGTTATTCAGAAATGTTGAATTGTTAGTTGCCTGTAGACAAATTTCAGTAGACACATTTCACAGTTTTGCACACCTACTTGACCTGCTTTGCTCTGACTAAAATACTATGTGGGTTACATTAGCAATTAACCAGAATTATATGATTCAAAGTGTACCAATTGAACTTGCCTTCAAGTTACACAGTTCTTTCCAAGAACCCTCCTATGAATTTACAGTAACATTTCAGTTTCTAAAACTGGGGGGATTTCTGGGACCTATAAGAAGTTTTACCAAATATTCAAGCAGGATGAGATCATGGGTAAATGGTAAATTGCACTCTGCACAAGTCACAATGTTGGTCCACTGGTCAAAGAAATAGGCAGACTGCAGCCTACACGAGTATGGGCCATTAGGGTCTCTGGATTATATTCAATACACACAGAAATAAACTGCATGAGTAAGCCACTTATGTTTGATACGGGTCTGTATAGTTCGACACAAAAATTATTTAATGTGTCTGACAGTCGACTTGACATCATCTAAGTGAGTTCTTCAGTAAAACCTGCTGTACATAATGCCACCTGCCACACAATCAACCCCTGCTCATACAACTAGTCTGACCAGTAAAACAAGTCCAATAAAAGGGGAAAATACTGATTGTGCAAAACATTTGGCACCAGTTTATTCATCATTTATAACTTAACACAAACTAGATCACATTTTGCCAAGTATTTCAGTGCAGATATATATTTTAAAAAAACATGCGTATTAAATATACTGTGACATAAGTCTTTGTATCTGATTCTCCACACAAAAAAAGAGCAGAATAGCATCATGTGCTTGCGGTGGTGAGCTGACAGGCTTAGAGTAAAAACTGATTTTACACTGACAATAAATGTTACCTCGTCATTACATCACTCAAATGGGATCTCCCAAGGATGAACCCTTAGCTAGCCTAGCAATAAATTACAAAGGTCCAACATGTGATCACTAACTTGCTTGAAAAGTTTTTCTAACTTAGGTGACACACGCCAGCACTCACACACGTCACCTAGAGACAGATTTGCTGCCGACACACAAAAAA
This sequence comes from Nannoperca obscura, assembly GCA_036024295.1. NCBI lineage: Eukaryota > Metazoa > Chordata > Actinopteri > Centrarchiformes > Percichthyidae > Nannoperca > Nannoperca obscura. Next base: position 5,936 of record JAVQJL010014874.1, read on the forward strand.
AAAAAAAACCAGAGGATGAGGGCACTGGAAGGACTGCTCCACAATATAGGAGATAAAGTTAACAAAGTTAAAGGTCAGACTCATGTCAAACTGATTTTGCAAAAATCTAGTGGTTATATCAGTCAGTTATAGAAAAATAGACTCTTTTTTTCTTGTAATAATTCTAATGTTCAGTGGCAGTCTTTCTAGTGCCCCTGTTGGCAGCACAGAGGACATATGGGAAACAACAAAAACTCCAGATAATCAATGTCAAACACAAGGTCAAAGGTGAAATTGGAAGCATCAGAGAAGCGCAGAAGACAAGGACTGGACGATGAACTGTGACGCCACATCAACATGCTAGGGCAAACAGGAAGAGATCTAGAAAAAACAAAAAGAAAGACACAACAGGGAGACAAACCTAGGTTAAACAGCAATGGAACACAGACAGGAGAAAGAAAAGAAACAAGAATGATCATCTCTCTGTGGGGGCTGATTACAGTCTAAACACTCAACAGTCAGTGTCAGGGACAGAGTGAGGACAAGCCACATGCTACCAGGAACTGAGGTAGATGACGACAACAGCAACACACACATATGTCAGCCTAAAAAAAAAGGCCAGCACAGACTCAGTGACAACATGCAAGTCAAACCAGGCCTCCAGAGTTCTGCAAATGCAGCTACAGTCCAGTATTTTACACAGCTAATTGCATATGGAGGCTGGAGAGTGACACTGAAATATTTACTTTTTTTATACTGATCTTTTATTATCAATTATTATAAATGGTTAACAGGTCCATCACTGTGAATCAATTAATAGATTTGTCACAATTACATTATTGTTGCTTAGTAATGCAGTTTTATTGCAGATTGATTCGAAAAGTCTGCATTGCTTTACTCCACAACAAAAATGCAACTTCAACAATCAACAAAGACTAATACATGACATGTTCACTCTGATTAAATTAGACCATTTGTACAAGTTTCTATCATTTGTACAAAAATGATAGAAAGTTCTATCATTTTTTTGCGATAAAGAAATGATTGAAATCCAACTACTGCCTGGAACATAAGAAAAAATACATCTGAAGCTACACATCCATTTGAAAATGTAAAGTATACATGATTGTCTTTCCATTTACACCCTGATGTTTTTATCATGTTCCATCTGATAATTTAAATGCCTCCTGCTTTACTTCTGACAGCTTCCATTCTACCCACAATATAAAAACCAGAAGTCTGGTGATATTCTCTATAGTCAACAAATACCATGTCCAGAGCCAAACAAACAATGACCAGATTCTACCAAAAAGTATTGTGTGCGACCCCTAAACCTGAGGCCTGTACTATGGAGCGGGATATGGGGTTTGCAAGATAACTTTACTGACTAATCTGTGTCAGCTTCTTGCAAGCAAAGTCAAAGCCATTTCATTGTGCTTTTGTATACAGATATCATCCTATAACAGAGTCTGACTGAATAACTAAATCCTTGTACTTATAAGATATAACTATAAGCCTATTTACCGCTAAACTGTTTATATTTTTGTTTTATTTGCTCCCAAGTCCGTCAAGCTCAAGTTGTCATACACACCATAATACATCTAAGCAACGTTCATATAATGGAATATAATATATGGAATACTAATGACGGGGCAGTGATATTATCAGTCTCTTACTCCTCTGCGCCATAGAGCTACATAGAAGTGATATAAAACACAATGAGGCATGTTTCTTCATTACAATGAACACACACTGTAGCTTTTTCTACTCAATCACACATACACCATATGAAATGTAGATTAATCAATCATTGAAAATAATCGGCAACAAATTACTTATTTCCTCCTGTTTGGTAAAAACAGACAACTGTTTTAGGAAATTACGGAGCCTTTTTTAAAATGAAACTATATATTTCTGAGCCATTTTAAAGGATTGTCAGAAGGAACCGTGGGTGAGAACCACAGAGACAGAGTAGGGAGTCAGTTTAATATTAAAAGACTAACAAACATTTTTAGTTTTGGCTTTTCCATTGATTTTCTTTTACTTGGGCCTTTAAATATGTCTCTTTCTATTCAAGATATGCAGCCAGTGTGCCACTGTAAAAAAAACACAAGGTCTAGCTCACAAGGAAGCAATAGGATCTGTCACTGGCCAACTGTTGACCTCTGATGTAAGCAAAAGAAATGTCCTATAAAGAGGTAGGTTGCTCTAAAGATGAGATCCTCTAACCACAGAGACAGAATCTGAAAGTGAATGCAGGTGATCCTCATAAACTTGCAAAATGTAGCACCAGGCAGCTCCTGCTGCTGTCATTATTCACATCCTGCAGTAGTTGTTCCAGTTGTCCAGTTCATGTGATGAATGATTTACAAGGGACCCATGAGCTACAAACAACACTTAACACACACAGAATATCTTAAATAACAACACAGCTGGACTACAAAATCCCCCAAACATAATAACAATTTCCAGCTGTAACATAACATTAGGTAAATGGGACACTATTATACAAAACATTGTGACCTTCAGCTGTTTTGACATGAATGATCCTGTAGCAGTGAGAGATTCTCAGAGCACCCTGGTCTTGCTCACATCACATAGTTTTACTCTGTCTGACTGACTCTACTGTTTTGCTCTTACTCAATCTTTAGACATGGACCTGGAATCACTACTAGAAATGCACCCAGGACTTCGCCTGGTATAATGTCGTTGACAACACATAAGATTACTATTCATTCATATAGAAAAACAGGAGCAACCGGCACATGCTGAAATTTACTTTGAGAATAAACTATGCTCCCTATGTTTTTGGAAAAATTGTTATATATTTAGATGAATGTATTTATGACAGAGAGGGGGTTCTGTGAAGTCTGTAGCAGCACTGATGGATCCTACACACAGTCTATGCCACACTGATACATAGTACATATCACCAAAAGGAAATAAAACGGCAAAGAGAGGACACACACCAGAAGTTGTTGGACTTTACATTTTTCTTTCAAAATAATTTCAATTCAGATAAATAATTTAGGCAATAAATAATTCCCCAACACACAGGAGAAGTATAAAACCTATATAAAAATAGAAAAGGCATAATAGTTTAAATATACATTTCAACAACTGTCTCACTTCCTAGTTATATAAAGAAAAAACATGATTTCTTGCATGTCTAAGCAACTAACAGTTTTGTCTTGAGCAATTTGACAGACAAAGTGGTCTAGCCCTCTGTAGATTGGCTAGTCGCTAGCTAGCAGGACAGTAGCTAGGCATTTGATGGATTTTTACAAAACACCTGGATTCAAGGTAGAAACTAAGTAAAACCATAAAATGTATTTATACAAAGTACTACATTATTACATTGCATTGAACCGACTCTTAGATATTAAGATGCATTGAACAAGCCTATGATGCTTGGTTTTTATTGCCAAATTACACAGTATTGCTAGCTACAGCTGACAGTTGGGCTTCACAGCCACATAGAGACAGAGGGCAATGTGTCATATAGTCTGTGCCACTGTATGCAACCAAGGTCTGAATCTCTGAAAATAAAATAATTGTAGCTAGCTAAAAACATTAGATTTCATCATGGTGAAGTATTGTTTTAACACCATATGTCTACCAGATATCACAAACTCAATATTGTTGGTCTGTCTCAGAGTCCCTTCTTAAGCTAAGTTACTGTAGTTAGCTAAGGTACTTGCAAACATAATCCTGCATAGCTTTCTGATTTATCCACATTTCACTACACAAGTTCCTTACTGTCACTTAACTTACAGCAATATAGTTAGCCTAAAACTGATATTTGATATTTGACTGACCAGTGACTAAATGTTTGCTGCACACATAGACCAGAGTTTTCCCATTCCTCACATCTGTATCCACTTTTGTCTTCTTAAAGGCTCAGATTTTGGGTTCAGCAGCTTACTAATACTTCTGGCTTCTTTATCCTGTTGGAAGTGCATCCCACTACACAGCAGCTTTTAAAAAGCTAGCATACCGAAGTCATATCGTGCAGTTCAAATTCAATGTAGAGTAGCACATTGTTTTCCCTCTGGTATGGGCAGGACTTAAATGCGCTCTGTCTCCATCAGCCTGACCTCCTGTCACTCAGAGTGTAGAAGTACAAGAGGAGATCCATCAAAACATGCTCTGTTTAGTTCTCTGAAAAGTTTATACTTACATCCAATTTCAGAGTTGAAACACTTGAGAACAGAAACAAGATATTCACAGCATCACCAGGCTGCTTAACTGTAACAACAGTCAATGATTTAGACTATGCCCTCACGTCTAAATGCCATCTGCATGTTTTGGTGGATCTACTCATACGGAACAATCTAAGCTTCTATGCCTTACCTTCCCTTGAACCTTACAACTAATTTAGGTGTATATCACATACATTGCCTCAATTTCAACAGATAACACAGATAGCTTACATAAGTCGGGTTTCTTCAGGCAAAAGCAAACAGGAAGTAAAAACAGATGGATATGGCACCTGACTGTCAATGTGTGCAACACACCCTAACAATCAACTCTTGTGTGTATTATGTACCACAGCAAACTGGTAACATTTCAACTTAAATTAAAATACACCTGTTTCTCTTATTTAAGGAAATAAGTGTATAAACCACAACATAACACAAAAAGAATCCAGTCTAGCATGAATACTCTTGCATGTAGCTTTATGTATCTCTTTGCCGGGACATGAAAGGCAGCGCAGAAGATATCACCCTGTAATGCAGAGACAAGTTTCTGAGTGGACCAGTCTTAGTTGGTTATTCATACTCCACTTACCATAACACCACCCTGCCTAACTAGGTCTGCAGTGCCTCAGCACCATCAGTAGGGCTTGCTGTCATTCTTTGAGCGCTTCAGCTGTACCTTCAGCCTCTTCATACCGATCTGGAAACCATTCATTGACTGGATGGCTGCCTGTGATGACACAGGGTTGTCATAGCTCACAAATCCTGAAAGAAAAATACAAGCATTCAGAATGGTTACATCCAATCCCCAAATTTCGCTCCAATTCGTTTTCAAGTCCATCTTAAAACAATATTCAGGTGCCTATATGTACATTAAAAGATGTTTTTCTTGCATTCTTAATGCTAAAGTATGACAGCATGATGCTTCAGCAGTCTGAGTTAGTCAAATCAAGAGGGCATTTTCCAAAGTTAGTTTCTTTAGTATGAAATTCCCTCTTTGTGGTTGTGTCCCTCCACCACATCTCAGCAAAGAAACACTGGTCTAGGGAAACAAAAAGAGGATTAACTTTGGACACTCCCCTCCGGTAGGAGGCTGCAGTCTATCAAGACCAAAACCTCACGTCACAAGGACAGTTTCTTTCAATCCGCTGCCGGCCTCATCAACAAGGCCAGGGACCCCTTACTGACGCTGACTATCATACCCCCCCCCCCGACCCCACTCTACGTTAATGTAAAATCTACACACCTGACTCAAAGCGGTACATTAACGCACATTTTCTGACTTACTATTTATGTCGTAAATATTCTTTAGACTTTATACCGTGAACTTTTGCACATTCCCTGGTAAATGCCTTGCACATTCCTGCATCGATCTGTGCAGTTCTTTCTTTTTGAATTAAGTCTTATGGTAAATTTTTTTAATTATGTTTATAATAATGTTTCATATCTTATGGTTAGTTTTCTATTTATGCTTCTTGATTCACAGTACTTGTTATCTTTCTTTATATTTTTACTTACTATGTTTATCGTTATGCAGCAATACACAAAGGCAAATTCATTGTATGTGAAACCTACTTGACAATTATCCAGATTCTGAAAGAATGTAAGAACCTCCCACCTGTTTGCACCTCTCCGTCCACTTGTGTATTATGTGTACTGCACTTGACACCAAAATACCACATAAACAATGAACAGAGTACTGCTTGTGCTGGTTGTTGTACTGACATTAAAATAGGACCCTAAAACCTTTGAAGCAGCATCAGTTACAATAATTCCAACACAGCACTGATCCTTGGGAGACTGATTCAGATCTTTTATTGATCATAAGAAGACATATATACAGTACTTTGCGTGAACTCACCAAAACACTTGCTGAGGTTTGTCTGTTTGTCAATGAAGACTTTAGCAGAGATGACATTTCCAAAGGGCATAAACATCTGCAGCAGGTCCTGGTCTCCAAATTCCTGGGGCAAGTGGTAAATGAACAAGTTGGCACCTTCTGGGCCTGTGAATCAATGAGTGTGTTTAATCAATCATTCCAACATTAAACAGAGATATTTTAATAAGTTCAACAATTTAAACAATCTAACTCTTCAAAATATGGACATGATCAAATGACATCCTCAAATGTTCATGCTGTTCAACAGCTGTATCATGTGGAAAAGGAGGGCTAACATTAACACGTAAACAAGGACAAGCTGTTATGGACTTGAACTTGTTTCAAAGTTATCTGAGGCCATGTTAGAGAGAAGGTTGTGAAGTCTTACCGGTGCTGCGACTGATGCTGGCTGATGCAGCAGATTTAAAAGAAGACAGAATCCTTAGTAGAAGTTTAGATCAACGTACAGTACACAGATCTCTACCAACCTACCCAGTACTTTAAAACAAGCATTACAAAATACTAGGTAATTTCCCATCATTCAGAAATGTTAGGTGACAAGCATTGAGTATGCTTGCACACTGTTGCTACTGTTCGCTTTCTTTCTTTTATCTGCAAAGGGAGTCGATGGCAGCATATTGAACAGGCATATTAGGAGAAGTAGTCTAAACTCCAACTCATATCTTAGCCTGCAGCTCTTGATGTTTTTGTTTGCCTGAGTGTTTGGTCAGTTTGAGTCCAAAATTGGACTGAAGAAACTTTTCAGCATGTTCAAACAGTTATTTAGTAAATAGCCCTCAGTTCCTCCTGTTCTCTTTACAGCCCTTTAACCTACCAGTCACCTCATCTATACTGTCTAACAACCCCATGTCATCTCACAGAACCCACCTTCCTTTTGACTGCCTGCGGCTGAGACGCTCTGCTGGGACAGCAGGCTCTGGTTGTACAGGCTGGGGAGGGCAGCAGCAGCATACTGCTGAATGCCAGTGTAGGCCTGACTTAGTGCCTCCATGGTGTTTCCTGAGCCATTAGACAGGCCTCCGGAGCCAAGACTGCCATTCAGTGCTGCCATGCCTGCAAGAGAGTTACAAGAAAACAAAAATGGCGCGGGTGAAAAGCCAAGCTCTTATCACTCAAAGTGATGTTGAATTCACAAATAGTAAGTAACAAGAGTCATTACCAGTATCAATGTTTATTTATTTACAGACACGGTCAATTAAAGTATGGATCATAATATCATCATAAGTTATTTATAAAACACTTTTCATGAAAAATTTAATAAAAGAATCTAGAACACTGAAACTCAATACAGGTGCAAGTATAACTTCTGAACATAATAATGTTGAGCTTGCATGTTATACAGCTATTAATCAATAACAGGGATTTCATTTCACTGGATCAAGTGCTCTCACAGCATATTCATAAATAAACAGTCTCTGCAACTTAGCAGCAGACAGTGCCAAATCAAATTCAGGACAAGCAGCAATGTTCACCATATATCTGAGAATTGGCCACATTAACATAATTTACAACTGTCATTTTACACTTACAAAAATATATATACTTATATACACATTATAGATGCCTGGAGGGCGTTTTGAGTCAGGCATTGCTTTTGTCTTAATACTGGTAGGCTCTGTATGATTTCTTGCTGTTACACTGGCAGCATAAAACTATTAGAAACCAATGGCAGCAATATGTCGACATGTGTGCCCAATGGCAATAGCAGGTAGCCAAAATCAACACATTATCAAATTCGCTCACAACCCAAACAGTCGAGGCAGATGACATCTCATCCAGGGCCTACATTTTGCCAAGGTTTCTTCCTGTTAAAAGGAAGAAATAGTTTTTCCTTGCTTACAGTAGGAATTGTTGGGTCTTTAAATCATATCATAATGAGTACGGCCTAGATCTGCTCTGTATGAAAATTATGATTTGGCGCTATATAAATAAAACTGAATTGGAAAAAATGTAAATTCACAAGACAACCTTGTCTGCTGAGTATATCTTTAAAACAAAGATTTACATAAAGTGTACTGCCTCACAGTGATATGACCAGTGGAGTTTTTTAGTCCGACAACAAGTACACCATAGGGTTTGTACCTGCCAGGGATCCCATGTTGAGGCCAGCTCCAGCACCAGCAGCCAGAGACTGCAGGGCCCCCAAAGAAGCCATGGAGTTCACTGATGAGTTGTTGCTGGAGTTGGGGGAGGAGCCTGCTCAGGGAATGTTTACTGTTATTATAATAAACAAAGACTGGAAAATATTAGACAAAGTTGAGTTCCTATGCTACAGTTTGTGTCTTAGAGCTCAGCAATGTCAACATTTTCACGCCATCATTTGACTTTTTGAGATTTGACAATATTTTATATAATGTGTTTTGTTTGATAAGCAATTGCCCTTGATTCCTGGAGGCTTTTAATATAGTTTATTTGTTAGATATACAGATGTTTAAAAGTGAGAGTTTGATGTGGACTCATGGATTTCACCATAACTATGAAACAGTACTGTTGTAATTTTTCTTTTTACCTGAGCTTGTTAGTGCACTTAGTGGGCTACTAGATGTTGTCATGGCACTGGACCCTGTGGGTGTGGCCTGTGTGGCAGTTGCTGCTGCTGCTGCTAAAGCAGCCAGGTTCTGCATGGCATTAAGACCTGACAGACACACAAACAGTTAGGTTCAAGACTCCACCCACCCCTTCCTCTAACCACTATCTTAAACTATAAAAACATATATGGACAGGTTCTTCGCTGGAGTTTGCTGGCTGTAAGGATGTGAGGCTGGACATGACCCGACTAAGAAAATGATTCAGTCAACAATACATATTCATCTTACATGACTGCATGATCATTTACGGTAGAATATATGTTAAAGCGTGTTTGTGTGTGTGTGTGTGTGTGTGTGTGTGTGTGTACCTGAAACAGGGTGCAGGTTGTTGAGTGCATTCCCCGTGGAGGCTGACTGCTGGAGCAACTGTAAGTAGAGCTAAAGCCAGGAGGAGATATGCGAAACAACATGCTCAAGTGGTAAAATTGCTTTGTCAATATGCTCATCATATCATTTTGCATAAACACACACACAGAGGCCCTATAAACTCACAGCCAGATATTGTGGCCCTAGGCTGTTGAGCCCAGTGAGATTTCCCCACATAGAAGCAGCACTGAGTTGCTGCATCTGCTGCTGCAGCTGTTGGGCCATGCGCTTCTGCTCTTTGTCCTTCTGTGTGTCTGCAAACTTCACCACGATGGGTGATGAACATCCCTAAACACAGACACAGAAAATCTTTTGTACTGACATACTGATATAAATACCGATTAAAACATCTTAACTTAAGTGCAAGTCAAATAACTGGGATTATTTAAAAACATAATTAACTGTTTTGCGTGATAATATTTCAACAGTGTAGTCAAAATTCTTACAACATCACATATTGTTTTTAGTGTGAAGTTCACCTCCATGGTCTGGGACTGGTGCATGGATTTGATGGCAGACTGAGCCATTTGTCTAGCTGTGAATGTCACAAAAGCACAACCTAAAAGAGAGGAACACAATGTATCATTTTTTTATACAAGGGAAATCTAAGGGAAATTCCATTCCACTTCTCTGTCTTTATCCAACATTGAACTTGGACCAGAGTGCGTTATTAATGATGTTAGCTGTTTTTGCCTGAGATCTGCTTGTTCCTGCATTAGACTGAGGCTGTTGTATACTTTGTATATTTACTTTTGAACTCTATATTGTTCTCCCTTTTTTTCTTTTTCTCTGTGCTCTAAAGCATGTTGGATAGCTGAGTTAGAGTTGTGCACTGAGAAACAAACCTGGCCCTTGCCCACACATTTAGGACCGAAGACAGCTGAATCTGTCAGGTTTTGCTATATTTGGGACCTGAAGCTATATTTTTTATATTTACATATAATGTATGTTATATTATTACTGACCATTACCTGAGAAGGCTAATGCAAAGCATTGCCAACATTCTGTTTAATTTTTCCCACTGGGCATTGTTTATCTAATTGCAACACAAATGCACATGGATGCAGACAATTGGCACAATCAGAATGAAGAAAAAAAAATGTCTTAACAAATTACATTTGAAAATAGCCAAAAACTAAAGCCGGCCAAAGCACAGAGCTTCATGCAAAAAAGTCCCAAAACTGCCAAGAGAACCAAGAGGATAAAACATTGTCAATTAGGACACAGAGGATAAAAAGCATTTCTGACTTTCCTTCTCAAATTCAAATGCATCAAAAGTGATGATCTAAGAGATATTCTAACATGGCAAGGAGCTGCCAGCAGATGGCTGCATTAAACACTGAGCCATGTAGGCAGTTTCCAAAAAAACTATTTGTAAATGTGGCCACAGCAACTTGCACCCTGTGAAATATTTGTTGTGCGCCTTAAAAAGACATCTGCACATTATTTTTTAATACTGAATTCTGCTTTGAATACATTTCACCCAAAAATGGCCAGCCATTGCTTTTTCCATGGAAGGTTAGCTTTACACCACTCTTGTTATTGTTGTAGCAATGGTAAGCGCCACATATTCATGCACACACTGTCAGAAAGAGTTGAAACCCCAGGATACTGCTTCCAACCTAGCAATTCACCAAGAGGAAAGCTGCCGTTAACAGGCGTGACTGATCACACACCCGAGTAACTTAAGGCTACTCAGCCGGGTGGAGTTATCAGAGGCAGCAGGGTAAGCGTCCGGATGCAGGCAGTTAGAAGCTAGGCGAGTTTCCTTGACACCAGCTTAAATATCTTTAGAATTTCTAATAGGGTAAGATTCCATAGAACTATAGATCAGACCCTTTAAACGGAGAGCTGGTCCAGTGGAGTCCTGTAACAAGGGCTTTAACCGTGATCTAACATGTGGCGCTCAACGTGGGGCTCGACGGAGAGCTTGTTGAGTCCAAAGAAGAACCCCAGTGACTTAAGCAGAAGTCATTGGCCGTGTGAGACGACCCGGAGAGGGTGTACCAGCAGTGAGGGAGCAGCTGAATCACGTGAGAGGTGAATCAACTACGAATGTCAGATCGACAAAAAACCTGAGGGATCACTGACCAGAACCCAGTCAGCGCTGCGGAGTAGCCAAGAGAGTCCAACCTTCATCCCTGCTCACAGCACTGCAACAGGCTTTGAAGGGCAGACAGCTAGGGATGGCAAAGACAAAAACAAGGAGTGAAAATGGCAGAAGGGTGAACACCGGAGGAACCGTTGACAGGCCCCCATGCATCAGGACCGTTCGAGGAGGAACCTGCGGAGATCGGAGAGAGAGGTCAGAGGAAACGCCTAGCTGAGTGCCCCCTCTACGAGGAAGTAAACCCAGCAGCGGACTCTTCTACCAGATCATCTTGCAGGGAGAGGGATTTCTGACTTGGTAACAGGTCAGAAATTGGCACAGATATTGATTGTTAATCCACCACTGGTGGTCACTCAAGTACCTCTAGCCTTCAGGGTGTATTGGGATCCAGAGGGACCTGGAGACCTTACAGGGTTAGAGAAGCTGCCTGAACATCAAAGAGCAAGGGTAGATGCTCAAGGCTGGAAAGGGTCTTGGGACTTAACCACCTGGAGCCGGTTCATTAAGGAGGTATTGTGTGACCTCACTTTACCTGTCCATGGGATGGCCACCGGTTCTCAAAGAAGAGGAAGCCCGGGGCCCACTCCCCCTGCAATGATACTAGATCCCTATGGCCAAATGCTCTGGCTCAACAGTGGGCTGAGAGGAACTGAGGGCCGAAGAAGAAAAGACGGCCCTGCTTGCTTGCTAAAAGCTTTTATTTATTATTTTTAATAATTAGTAACTATCTCCGTGTTCAAACTACATTAAACTAAGGAAGGCACCCGCTGTATCCGATGTGGCGTTACCCCGGAACAGACCATGCACTTTTGGGAGGTAAAGCCTGCCCTGTGGTGCACCACATGCTACCTGGCAACTTCCAAATCGGATCAGCTAAGGGCCTCATCTGCTGCGGGCTGAGCACAACGGTGTCAACGGTACCCATTGCTGACTGCGTGACTGTGGAGGCGAGACGATCTGGAACTCTATTATGCATGAAGCTGGACATGCCCCTGCCATTACAATAGATGGTAGGGGCACAAACTGGCCAGTTTATGTAAAAATCTAGGAGTATTCAGATGGAACGCGCGTGTCTATGACCCATCTATGTGATGGGAGGTTCCTCATTATTGGGCCTCGTCTGCCAGGGTTGGAATACAGATCGCCCTCCGCCTCGCCTACCACAGCCATCAGAGCAGCAGAAGTCCTGGAGGAAAGCGACATCGAGCATTGAGACATAGGAGTGCAGACGGAGATTACTGGCATGGTCCCAAACATATCGGGGTTCTGGGACTATGACGCAACACTGGGAGCGCTGGTGGAAGTCATCCCTGAATGGCTGACAGACAGCCAATTGTCACCTACAGACCCATCAAGACAACTGTGGAAAACGCAGAGAGCGAAGACAGTTGTCTTGCCAGAATCGGTGGGGAAGGAAGAGGGGGGCAGTGAGCCATCCTCTGACGGACTGCGACGGAGCAGACAGCGAAGGATCCCCGTCGGAAGCTTCCCTGCTGATAGAACAAGAGGTTGTAGACTACGGAGAACTGGAGGTCCTCGACGCAGGGGAACTTGAGCCAGCAAACACAACAATGTGGTCACCGGTGACATCCCCGGAGACACCACTATCGGGGGTGGATGTGCTCTACCTCACTGTACCAGAAGGAGAGAACTTCCTTGCTTAGAACAGCAAACAACGTCTTGAGGCAACCTGTGATCTCAAGAAGGGGGTTTCAGAAAGAGTTGAGACCCCAGGATATTGCCTCCATTGAAACAACATGAACAGGAGTGTTGAAGCTGAATAATCGGGACGCTTGAACACAAAAGACTATTGTGAAGTGTTAAAATTATTGATAACTATAATCTGATATGTGATCAACAAATATAGTGATGCTTTAAGTTTAATAGGCCCATGTTTGGTAAAGAGGAAGTGAAGTAAATAGTGTGTGTGTGTTCAGAAAGCACAGAAAAGAGGAACTGAAAATGTTAGTGACAGAATGTGAGTGACAGACGGTTAGGAGGTCAAGATTAGGGCAATATGTGACAAACGGATAAAGACGAAGGCATTTCCAAATATGGTTACGGATGTGTTTGAGAGGAAGAAAGTGCCGAATATGAATATGGATGTGAAGGCTACAGTTACAGAGAAGACAAGTGTAGAAAAGGCCATGTAGGGAAATGTGGCACTGAGAATGGTTTTAGGGAAGTAACAGAGGTGACAAGATGGTTAAAAGGAGAAGTCCAAGCTGTCAAGCCTGAGAGCTGTGCGAGTGAAGCAAGATGCAGAGCTGCTGTGATCAAACTCCAGCTAGAACTTAAGGAATCTGGCAGATCAGCAACAACTACGGGAATGTACCAGACCACAAAGGAAACGTACAGTTGCTGACAGAATTGGAGCCAGAGGACTCGGCTCTCCCTGCCAACAGAGGACTGGAGCAGTTTTGGACTTTGAAACTTTGTACGGAGTTTTGGATTTCCATTGACAGCACTTCATCTCGGCAGGAGGATCACGAAAAGGTTACCACTGGCCAGGCTAGCCTCTTTTTTCCTATTATAGAATTATGATTGTTTAGAGATTCAGAATAGATTAGATACAGATATAGTAGATTGATTACATTTTGATTTAACTTTGATTTTTGATTTGAACTGCTGTAGCTACCTTATGCCAATACCTGCAATAAATACCAATTTAAATGAAGTAAAAGTATTCTTTCCCTGTTATTAAGCCTTCTCGTGAAAGTAAAACAGTTAAGCCTATGTGTGTACAATATCTGCACGGTGGGGGGGGCATGAGGAACCAGTTTAGATTCTTGCACCCACTCTCTCCATACTCCATACTTATTTTTATGTATAGCGTTGGGCCTCCACTGTTTTCATCTAAGGCTTGGTAGAAGGCTTAGAGGTTGTCATACCATTCATATCAATGTGGGTGTCAGTTAACGCCTCACAAGGACATCCCAGATAACAACGTATCCATCGAGGGCTTCCTGACTGTTCGTGCCGACAGA
>JAVQJL010014878.1:0-14644 GCA_036024295.1 Nannoperca obscura
GATTACTGCCAGACCTGTTGAATCAAGAAATCACTTAAATAGAACCTGTCTGACAAAATGAAGTAGGCTGAAAGATCTCAAAAAGCAACACATCATGCCAAGGTCTAAAGAAATTCAAGAACAAAATAAAAAGCCAGCAAGTAGACCATTCCAGATGACTACTTTTTGTGTTTACTTTGTGTCTCAGAGTCAGAGGCAAGCGTTTAAAATTATTTAATTTAAACATTTGATAAGCTGTAGGACGGTCACGCATCTTACCCCAATGTCACTTTGCACAAGTCCTCGTTCCCCAAATCTCTGCAACAGAGCTGAGAGTGCAAAGTTAACACGACCCAGAGAGTCACAACTGGAAATATATCTTGTCCTTTAAAGTAGGTCTGATATCTAATCTTGAGGTAAACCTAGGACAAGGTAGTATTCCAATCTAGAAAATGTGTACACATTGCACAATGAGTGGAAAGAGTAGGGCTTCATTTCTAGATTTGAAATTGCAGCAGAAAACATCAGTTACTGGCAGCTCCTATGTTTCTGCTCCGTATCTACCTTAAAAAGACATCAGACATCAGTCAAGCCCTGGATACGGCCTTACACCCCCCAAACACCCCCCATCAGTCCACATGTTATTTTAATACTTTTAATATTAACAGCATCTTTTTGCTACATTATAAACTCAGTCAGCCCTGTAATAGTATTTTCATGTCTGAGATCATCATTCCTCCTCATCTTGGCTTTATCTCACTCTTACTCATCACCTCTGCTGATCTGTGTTTCTCAGCCTTAATGTGCTTCTACACCACCTCCACTGACCTCGCTCCGCTCCGCTTGCATTATCCCTCCCTACCTCAGCATATCTGTACACCGTCTACACTCCCTGTAGTCTTAGCCTTAGCCTGGCCCTATTTGTTGTTTCCCCACAGACATTTCATTAAGATGGTGTCAGGATAGACTCAATTCATTCTGCATTATGTTTACTCAAGGAGATACAGGCCAGGCCATCTTTCTTCTTTGTGATCTTACCACGCTCAACGTGGCTGTCTTTAAATAAACAGAAATAATTTGAGAAAATGGAAGGAGATTAGATGAGCATGTGGCAGAGAAAATATTAAGTTCTGTACATTATGGATTAACATAACATACTGTGGCAAATATTTGAATACGCTTAAAGCAGTGGTTCCCAACATGGAGGTCAGGACATGTCTAGGGGTGCTAAAATAAATATCAGGGATCACAAGATGATTGAAGGGATTGTTCTGACTTTTTCAGACAATTTCTATTTTTCTTGTGAAGTATTGGATACTTTTACCACTTCAGGCCTCTAAGAACCCCTCAAGTTAAACAATCTGAAAATCACTCTATAGTTTAACTGCTCCACAACTCATGTCTGCACTAAGATCATAACCTGTGATGAATTTTGAGGACTCTCAAGAGACAGGTAAAAAAAAAATATATATGGTCAACACTGAAGCAGCAGAAGCCAAGATGTCCTGACTTTGAGTCCATAGCTCTAAAAACCTTGTACATTTCCCATAATGCAACCAATCGCATCTTTTCATATGACCTTAATAATAATTCATGTCTTTCAAACTCCATGCTCCCAGCTTATTAAAAATCCATAGTCTCTAAACCACTAAGAATAACTTCCTGCCAGGCCCAGGTGCTAACAGCACCTTATGTCCAAACCAAGTACTACTTACTTTCTATAGGTTGGCATTTTGCAGCTTATGCATACAACTGCCTACCAAAATATACTCACCTAACTCAGTATAGCATTATTAGAAAAAACTAACAAAAAGAGGGCAGCATATATAGATGCATAGTTTGTTGCTACATAAACGTGTAAGCAATATGTCTCAACAAAGATGGTGAACATGGTCTAAGCATTGTCATTGTGAGCATGTTAGCATACTTATCATATATCTAAAATATATACCAGGGATGCTATATATAGCACATACCTGCTTTGGCTGTAGACTCTTACAGTCGTGTTGTTTTTGAGCTAATTATTGAGAATGAGTAGCAAAAAGGCCGTGCCCACCTCCCCAAAGGTACAAGTCACTGCTGGAAGACCTACTGTTACTTTTTTAATTGGACCCAGCATGCATCTATTGGATGCTTGCTAGCTGTCATGTATTAGCAAAGGTTAGCGCTTGTTCTAGCGGACCTCTGCCAGATTAACATAACATCAGTTAAACTGAACCCAGCCCAGTTCTATGAGAGCAAACAACGTCAGAGAGACAGACAGCTGTTTAAGAGTTCCTGGTGAATTCGTGGAAGACATCACTTTAGGTTTGCAGTGATGTCAGAGACTTCTCAGCGGACAAGAAGATGGCTGGTTCAGGATCAGTGAAGAGTGACTCTGCTTAGATTGTAGATTATACGTCAATCACGCTCTCCTTGCCCCTCCCTTCAAACCCCTCCTCTCCACGCCAAAACCGTTTCAGAAAGTTGAAAACGAAAAAAACATGCCAAAAACGTTGAGATCCATTGCGTAAAAAGCAAGTTACAATGATGGCTCTACTTCAGAAAGAGAACTGCTCTGTATTTCACAGCTACGTAAAACAAGGGATGATGTAGTAAATGCATGTAATTAGTACTCTGCAGGGTGTGCACTAGTAAGCAATAAGTAATAATGAGCGCCCAGTCTATACTGTCAACACTGTGTTCAGCTGAGTAAAATCAAAGTGTAGGCGTGCAGTGTTGTGCCACTTAAAGTTAGCTCTACATCAACCTTTGTGGAGCTAACAATGTGTGTATTTAACATTAAGATCAGTCCTTTTGTGCTGTGTGTGTCAATAATTATCAGCACTCTTGAGCATACAGAGCATTATTGAGCTGCCATACAGAAGGTTGTACTGGGTGACTCCTGCTGCGGATCACAGAGGGTTATTACAGGTCATTTGACTACAGAGTGTTTCTAGTCATGTTAAAACTCCAGTTGGAGACGTTAATGGTGCCTTTTACTTATTTTACCCACACATTCCTCCTTTCTTCAACAGGGTTGAGTCTCAATAGATTTTTCTTAATTACTCTATTCTGTGCAAGAACAGCATGGCAAATCAGGCATGGAGAATGAGTTCTCCGACAAGGACTTTAAACGCTGTGATATTTCTTTTGTTACTCCTTTTTTGTTATTGTTTCAGACAACTGCCAGACTTCACCGTGACACCCTGATTGTCACCTGCATTACACACAGCATGTGTTCAGCCAGGTACTTTCTGTGAGGAGCTAAGAGCGGGACTCTTATATGGGCTTATAGGGTTTGACAGGAATTCTACAGGATTTAAATAGTTTTTTATATATTTTACAGTTAATATGTACGCTGAGACAGCAGCTTCCAAACTGGGACTCCCACATGTTCTTGACGGTGTTTAAGGGGTTTATGGACCCAGTGACAAATAATTCATTCCTAGCTTTCAAACTTACGGTATGTAATTATCTCTCCACATTGGTTGAAATGAACTAATTTATTCTTTAAGTACAATTCAAAGTACTTCAAACATCTCCATTTTATTTACTTTATATCTATATATTTAACTACAATTCAGAGAGAAACACAACTATAATATATAATATTTACTCTGAAGAATAAGATTTAAAAACATTTTATCAAATATGATTGACATTCAATTATGTAGAAAAATTCATGATCTCCAGAAGATGAATTCTACGGATATTGGTCTCTTGACCTTTCTTTTAGCGCCACCAGCAGCTTGACACTTTTTTTCTTTAACTGAAATATCTCTGCAACTTTATAATGAACTGTCATGAAATTTGGTTCAGATTTGCATGGTGCCCAGAGGATGAACCCCAGTGACTTTGGTGATTCCCTGTGAAAATTTTAACAGACATTCATGGTTCTAAGTCCCTGACTTTTCCTCTAGCACCACCATGAGGTTGACATGTGGTTTTGAATAAAAATGTCTTGACATATTATGGATAAATTGTTCCCCACAGCATAAATTGTTCCACTTTTATGAGTGCCATCACCTGGTCAAAAAAATCTATCTGCCCAATACTTTGATTTATGAGTGAATACCTGCAAAACTAATGGCACTCCAATGTTCTCCAGCTGTAGTGTCTGTTTAGTGTTAATTGGCAAATGTCAGCATGTTAACATGCTAAAATAATATGTGTTAGCATGTAACTCAAAGCACCACTATGCATAAGTACAGCCTCACAGAGCCATTGGAATGCTTTAGGACAATAACTCTTGTAGATTAAACTATCACCAAGCAATGTATAAAAAACAGTACAACCAAAACAAATCAACACAAAGTCCCCTTACTTGTATTTTTCTGTGATTTCAACCATACTTCTTTCTAAGCAGATGAAGATTGCATAGTAATCATATGACCTACCTGCTATCCAAAGTATTGCACTTTGGTCACGTGATGACAGCTGAGTAAAGTCCATCACCTGAAGAAAATGCAGTTGTGAATAAGGGAACCTTGAGTTAAGTTTTTTTTTTTGTCAAAAAAATTTGCATGTGTAACAATAAAATTGTACCTATATGGTACTGCATCTGTAATAACAAACCATTGATCTACAGTATGTATTAAATAAGTATATGGCAAATACTTTTGAGCCTTTTTCTAAGTACTTAAAGTTTAATATTACACATTTTACTGATAATACTTACTGTAAAAAATTTTAACTTTTTCCATATGGTTTACTGGAAGTAACCCATATGCAATGAGGCTACGTGACCCTAATGTTTGAGAAGTCCATAGTCCATTAGTCATACAAAGTTAGCAAGTGATGCAACTAAATAGCACTGATTACAGTTTAGTGAGGTGCATGGAAAACTTGCTGCTGCAATCTGCAAAAGTAAGCTTTTGGTGAAGAAATAAAATGATGGATTTCATCCAAGGGTTTAAAGATAGTCCTTATTCAAGCTGATATGATGGAAACTTACATTGGGGCAGAAAAACAGAAGGGGGAAGTAAGGAACAACATTGCCCTCTACTGGTCTGCTAAAGTGATTACTAAAATAAAAAAGCAACAGCACCACATTCCACTCCTACAATGTGAAAACAGAACTTTGAGGCATGACATAATAAAGCTAATCTCTCCAGACTCACAGACTATGAATAAAATAAAATAAAAAAACACCATTCAGGTTTTGTTGTAGTGTCTAAATAAACATTATGAACATCTGCAATGCCAAGGTGGAAAGTACTCAAGTACTGTACTTACAGTAAGTACAGTTTTGAGGTGCATATACGTTACTTGAATGTTTCCATTTGTTGTAGACATTTCTGTAATAAAGTGAATTCAACAGTTCTTTCAGAGTTTTATCAGGCCTACAGTTTCTTGTATGCATACAGGGCTCATGCCTTCATAAGACAAAAGACGCCCAAATGAAAATTACACTCATGTTTTATAGACTTATCAATGATAGAAAAAAGGGAAAGTTGTCTTAGAAAAGATAATTTTCTTCAAACAATACTAGAACTATAACGGGTGCACCTGGCTGTCTTACCCTTCCTTCAAAGACCGAGTTTTCTTTCTGTGAGAGAGAAAAGATGGGAGCTTCTCACAGGAAGAAGAGAGGATGCTTGATTTAAAGCATTACACACTGAAGGTCAAACTGATCTGGACACATAAAGAGAAGAAAGATGACACACAGCCTGCTACAGTTAATTCTAAAAATATAAAATAGGAATAGTATATGCAGTAAATCAAAATTTCTATCCACCAATTTTCACTACTTTATACTTAAGAACTTTATAAATAAGATACTTCACTGCTTCCCAGTTATTTAACAGATATAGTTACTAGTTGCCTTTCAGATTAAGATTTGGCATACAAAACACCATCAGTTCGTCATGTTTGATGCGTTGCTATAGCTTGAACATGTATAAAGCAGTTTTAGAATGGAGCAGAATTTGCTCCGTCTCAACCTACTACAACATTAAAGTACTGATTACACATTAATGTTAATGTGTATAACCAACACTGACACGGGGGATTCTGCTTCAGTACTTTTACATTTAATACTTTTACATTTTGTTGCTAATACTTGCACTTTTAGGTTTTGAGTGCAGGACTTTTACTTGTAATGGAGTATTTTGTAATGCTGTGTTAAAATTAAATATCTGAATATTTCTTCTCGCCATCAGTATGGTTGCCAATCATAGGAGTAGCTCTCATTTGTGAAAGTTTCTTTTTATAAGTTATCTAAATTAGGGTTGGAGGATAGAGGGCGCCATATGGTGCACAGATTGGATACTCCACTGAGACACGTTTTTGATAAGGCTCTAAAATATTGCCTCCACTCAACATGACACCAAGATGACCTTTACTTTAGTAAGTGAATCATTAAATTTGTAGCGTATAGTTACTTTTAATCTGATTTTTACTGAACACCTTCATACATGTATATATCTAATAGACACCAGCTTAATATCGTGTGTAATATTGCAAAACTCTCTTTAATTGTTGCTGTGCTGACTGGAGCTGCCGAGATCTGTATCCCCTTATTTTAAAGCTGAAATAATAGTGGATCGAATGATGTTACCTGCTCATAGAGTGGCCTGCTTTGACACAACAGTGTGAATTTCACGCAGGTAACAATCTTCCAAGCTAAAATAAGAGATGGATGCAAATCTCGGCAGCTCCAAAGTCTATTTCTTTAAAGGCATTTAAAGATAAATATTCTTTGTGGGATTCATCAATGATGATACATGATTCTTTGTCAATAGTTTATGAATGCTTATAGTTATTATACTGAGAAGGAGTATTCTTGATACGCTTTATATCTGAAGGCAAACTCTTCTGTTCATAAGTGTGTTTTTAGACTTTGGAGCTTGGAGCTCTTATTTTAGCATTAAATAGGGGGCAGATCTCGGCAGCTCCAGTCAGCTCTGCCGTTTGTATTTCTTTACAAGCATTTAAGGATAAGGAGAATTTATCCACAAATAATACTACATCGTTTTCAAGCCGTACTTTGCACTAGCAGTCATGACACTGCCCGGTGGTTTCCAGCTGCAGCTGTGTATCCTGCGATGGGAAGGCAGCTCTCTGCAGACACAACTCGACATAACAGTTGTGCGTGGAGCAAAACCTCTATTCTGCAGTCATCTCTCACATTTCATATCGTATTTTCTCAAATAAGTATTTCATGATTATAATCGCCTGGGGTATGACTGCCACGATCAATTAAAGACCGCACATTTAGGACTGTCATGCGTTCACCTGAACTCCCAAACCGCACTAGGTGTGTTTGTCTCTGTCGCTGTTTTTTTACGTACAACCATGGATGTAAGCTAACGTTAGCTAGCTGTCATGTGTTAGCAAATGTTAACGCACGTTCCAGCGGACACGTGCGTCTGTCAGACTGACATAACGTCAGTTAACTTGAACCCAGCCCGGTTCTGTGTGAGCAAACAGCAACAGACAGACAGACTTGCTGTCCGTCGCTGTAGGTCTGCGGTGACGCCAGAGAGAGGCTGGACAGTGAAGAGTGACGTTCTCTCATTAGTATGCAGATTATACGCCAATCACGCTCTCCTTGCCCCTCCCCTCAAACCCCTCCTCTCCACGCCAAAACAGAGAGATGACAAGATGAAACCCAAAAACTGACATCATAAAAAAACACGAGAGCGTAAAAAAGAAACTCACACTGAAAAAAAGAGTGACATGAAGAAAAAATGTAAACTTTATCATTTACAAACACAACAGAATGTAAAAAATATGTTGTATCTCAACCATCTCAACATTATTGGACTTGGACTTGCTTGTGTTATTTCAGGTTTTCACATCTGTAGCAATATTCATCTTCTCTGTAGTTTAACACGTTTGAGCCAGTATCGGATAAATAGCAATAGCAACAGCATGATTCCCAAATATGGCGTCTGTTTTTATTTGAGCTCGTTAGAAAGCCTATTTGATATCCAAAGCTTTAATCAATCCAC
The DNA here is from genome assembly GCA_036024295.1 of Nannoperca obscura. NCBI lineage: Eukaryota > Metazoa > Chordata > Actinopteri > Centrarchiformes > Percichthyidae > Nannoperca > Nannoperca obscura. The sequence continues at coordinate 7,917 of JAVQJL010014878.1, forward strand.
CAGAGGGAGACAAAGACTGCAGTTTTTAGGCAACTGCTCCATAGAATGGACTGGTTGTAATAATTTCTGGTAACACAGTATATCACCAGGAAGTCTTAAAATATTGGGTTTTGTAGTTTTCAAAAGCAGCATCATCAAGTTATCAATTCACTGCATCTGCGATGATGATGCAGTATTTTAGATGCCTTACAGTTCATACAATTTGTAAATGTTGCGCGTGCTTAGACAGTTTCCACTTTTCCCCCAGCAGGGGGCGACACACCTGAGCATCCTTACATAACTGTCCACTGTCGCCATATGAGACCGTTAGGCTCAACATCAGTTACGCTACAGGGAGACATCAATGTCCAGAAGGTGCCTTTAGCTCATGGTTGGCAAAACCTCCAAGACTCACAAGTGCAGTCTCATTGACTGGAAGCCTCATCAGCCGTCTTAGTTATGGTAAACTGTAATCATTGAGTGCATGCATTGTTGTTCAGGACAAACAGTTTCAACAGAAAGCAAAGCAGTGTGTTTATTTTTTATTTGTTTTAGTACAACAGTTCAAGCCAACTAGCCACTGTATCTATTGAGATGCTGAAGTGTATTGCTCGTTTGCATTCCATATGTAGGCCCCTGTTCAGTGATGTTCAAGATGGCATCCATTTAAATGTCTGGCATGTTAATTCACAGCTATACAAGCAAGAATGTGTGCTTTGAAAACAGATTTTTACAAAAGCCACGAGTCAGCAGTGGCACAAAACATCTTCAGGAGCAAACTAGCAGAATCTGGGTAGCAAAGCTGCACTAAACACCTGCATGTATAACAGCCGACGCCTTGATCAAACCTTGTGCTACTTTATTTATTTTAAATATACAGTAAGTGCCGAGAACAGGTGTGGTTCACAGGAACATTTTCAAAACTCACTATGAAATAGGCAGGGATTAAAGACCTATGCATAGAAACATGCTTCCTCAAAAAGGATAAGTACACACTGCTAATTTTCAAAAAGGGCAGAAGCTGCACCGACAAGCTACATATCAAATGGATTAGACTCAACAAGGGAGGGGTTGGGATGAGCCACATGTAAAACAAGCGCAAGTACACTTACAGCAGGAGAATTGAAAATTCACAAAGTGGAACTTGTATTTATTTCAAAAAGGTGGGTAGTGAACACAACAAAAATACTGGCTGAACAAAAAATAAATCAATCTTTGGATACGTAAAAAACCCTATACAATCCCCCGTTGGTAACTTTCAGTCTTCCGAAGTGCCCTCTTTGGTTTCCTTGTTCTTTCGCACCTCTTCCAACTTCTTGTCCTAGGAAAGAAACAGGGAAATGAAGGGTTAAGTTTCAACATCAGTGGGGAAAAATAAAGTTCATCCAGTTACCATCAACTGAAACACTGACCTTCTCCTTGAACTTCTCATTCATCGCTGCCATAAGTGCTGTGCGGTTCTCTTTGTTGGCCTCCATCTTCTGATTGAGCTTCTCCTCTGCCATCTTGCTGAAGTTGTTGTTTTCCTCCATAGCTTTCTGCAGCACTTCCTTTTCATGCTCACGCTTCTCAGCTAAGTGCTTCAGAACCTCAGCTTCATGGTTCTGAAAAAGGGGATGGTTACAACCTAAGATGTTAGCTCCCAACACAAGCGCTGATAAAAAAAAAAAAAAATATGCAAAGGTGCGTTTTGGTTTCTAGGACACTCTGGGCTCAAGGTTTATTACACTAAATACATTTTTACCTTGCGTCTCTCCTCTGCAGCATCCAGCTTCCTCTGAATTTCCTCCAGCGAGACGTCCTTCTTCTTGGGAGGAGACAGGGGGAAGTCGCCCTTAGCATCTGGGGCAGGAGCAGCTAGGATGACCTCAAAGGCTTGGCCGGAAGCACGTTTGTCGAGCTCCTTGACCTGGATATCTGAACACAAACAAAAAGGCAAAACAATGTATTAAAGGCACAATGAACCTAAATCCAGCACAAACTTACATTATATTTATATTTAAAAAAAAAAAAACATTCACCTTCAGAGGCTGCCATTGTAATAGTGCACTGCAGGTTAGTTTACCTAAAAAAGGGAAATGTATAAAAAGAAAAAAGTCAGACTATTGTGATTCACTGATGAATTCCTAGAGACCTCTAGTGGATGTTTTACAGCAGTTCCAAAGCAACCAGCTCCATCTAAAGAAAAACCAAGGCACAGTGACGACACCAAGTGTCCGTCTTCAGCACTGCAAGCAACCACCGCCCATCAATCCACACAAAACAAAACGGCACAGGCATTCATTAACTGCATATTATACACAATTTTTGTTGAACTTGTGGCAGCAATGACGGATCAATCTGTGAGCACTTGAACCGCCCCATCAGAGGAGAGGGCAGGGGTTACAAGCCTACCTACCGCGGCGTTGATTGTTAATGAACGACACATTTTGGTGAAACAAAAGGCTGTGATCGGGGTGGGTACAGCATGCAGTCAGTGCCAGGTGCAGACAGGCCTGGATCCGGCCTACAAAAAAAACAGCCAATATGCACCATCCCAAATCAGATTAGTGAGCATATGCGGGGGGAGAGAAATCATCGGGGAGCACCTGTTCCTTGCACCATGTGTTTGAGCCGAGAGGGAGGGAGACTAAGCAAGGCAAGCTTGAAAAGCTGGACCCTTCTGCTCAAATTGGCAATATCATAAAATAAAACAATTACTTCATCGACTTGAGAATCTTTGGAACAGCCGTCATGTCATTTGCTCTAGTCTTTGAGAGTTACAATCATAAGATGGTTGCTGACTGAAGAGACCCCTCCCCTAATATTTAATGAAGGCTACCAACTAGCTAAACGATGTTTCCCCTTTCTATTTAACGCCATATTGAAGTCTCGTTTTGGGTAAATTATAAGTGAGGTTTGGAGAATGCCCACACCTTCACATACCAAATGTACACCCACGGGTGGCATTTGGTGAGCAGCTGACTGACTTGGTGTCAGCAGTGTCCTCGACAACAATGACAAAACATCTTTCATCTGGATTCACTGTTCGGGTCAGCTCCCTGGCGTCATTAGCTCCAGCATAACAAGCAGCACCAAACAAAGGCGCCTTTGACGGCAACGTGATGCGCAAACAAAGACAGGCGGACGGCAGGTTCATTTCCACAGAAAAATGTCGAATAATAAAGCTTTGCTCGCACACTGGTGTCGTTGAAGAATTTAACTATTGATAAAATGTGACTGCACCGCACTAATTCAGACATTAAGAAGTCATCCTAGTCTACCCTTGTCCGTCGGTCTGTCTGCCAACCGTGCCAGTGTCTCCCACTATACAAAAGGCTAACAACCCGCCAAGCTCACGCCACAAAGAGCAACAGCCGTCTCAGGCTTATTTCGTTGAAATAATCACAACCGAATTAAAACGCCTAACGAGGTCGAAGACAAAAACAACCTGCCAAGTCATAATAACGTTAGTTAACTCAGAAGCGACGTACAAAATTCATAAGTAAAATTTGAAAAGAAAATTCTGCCTACGTTGAAAAAATAGACTAAGATACCTGCGTATCTTATTTACAACGTTAATAATTCACCAATGCTCTTAGTTACAGAAGAACAAAGAATTCCTGTGGACTTTTTCAGATATAAAGATGCTGTCTGTCACACCCACCTTCAACGAGCTGTGGACGCTGTGCTCCTCTCTCACAGAACTTACCGTGAGACCTCTCCACGAGCGTGTCGAGCGCGCACATAAATGGACCAAAGCGAGTGCCGTCACGCCATCTGCTGCCAATCATTGGTTGGTTCCCCACTCATATTTGAGACTGGGAATTGTAGTTCTTTTGTGACTTTACTTTTAGACAATGAGCTTCAACTAGTCCACGGGTCAAAATTGATTAATAGTGTTTATTATTACAATGGAGTCAAACTGGGCGGGACTGCAATCCATTGTAATATATTGGAAAGCAGTTTGTAGGTAGGTATACGGAGAATGGCGATGTTTAGGGTCATTGTTCCCTATTACAGTGATTGTAGTCATTGCTCCTCCGAATGGGAGTTTGGAAGTTTCACTGTCACACATGTTTTTTTTTGTTTTTTTGCCATTTCCGTTTGAATTAATGCATCATTTTAACTAATTATGTCAAATACATTAATTAAAATCCAAATGCCACTGAAAAAATGTGTAAGATAACTGTGACGTTTGAGCTTCACTATGCAGAATGATGTGTTAGCAGAGTTTGACACTAGAAGGCTGTTTTAACATTCATCTACTGAAAGTGGAAACATTTTCTGTGCTCACCTTAAATCCGTGTTTCACATGTGTAGCCTACAACAATGATTTTGTGACTTTGGAAGCCAGACGTGGTTCAACATGCAATTTACATGTGGAAATTGACTTTTCAGTCAAGTAGGAGATGTTTTTAGAGTTTTTTTTATTAAGTAATTAAATGTTTTTGTGGAAAAATCATGTCAGACACAAATTATTTTTCAAATTATCTTAAAACATGCAACACCAAAACATGCAAGTAAAACATCAATATAATTTCAGGGTAATGGGAGTAGACCTGATGATAAGACAAGAAAGATAAGAAACCGAACTCTAGAAAGACTGAATAAATAACATAATATACAAATAACAATCAGGAACACATATTTCATAATCAAATAAAATCAAAAGAAAAACAATACCATGCACAGAAGCTTTGAGTGAAATCTAACCAGGCAAGATTTTTCAATCTATCTTTCAAGCTTCCTGAGATAAATGTTATCTTACACTGAAATGCATACAATTCTTATATGTAAACTGTGACATACAGAACACATAAAGACAAGCTGCTGTGTGCTCACTGTTTGAGCCTCCATTCCTCACACAATGTTTAACTGAGACATGCAGACAGCAGAAAGCCTGAAAGCAGTCTGCTGCAGCCCACTGTTTCTGTTTTGCTGATACACGCCAGTGGAGTCAGCACACACAGCCATTACTGTGTAAGTTAACAGAGCTGAATTAGCAATAACAACTGGTGCATGATTTAAGAGTTGCATTAGGAGGAGCAATATGCTGGTCAGTGTACAGACAAGTTGTACAAGCCAGTGCGTCCTAAGCATTTCACCTCGAAAGGTTAGAAGGTCACATTTACAAGATGGGAGGCGTTTAATGGACCGTGCAACAGTCAAAAATTGCATCCTTGGAGAAACGGGCCGAATGTCATTTTCAAGTGAGTTGAAAACGGCCCTTTTAAAGGACTGGCAGGATGTGGTAGAAAAGCTAAAGGAAACAGCTGAAAAAATTAGCAACTCTTGCTTCAGACAAGGAATCATATTTGGGGTTTTCTTATTCCTTATTCTCATCTCTTTCTTTGATTTGACTATATTCTGACAAACAATTGGTCACGAGCAGGAGTCAGCCCTGTGCGTTGCTCTTTTGTTTCCAGAAATCTGTTGTTCGTACATTTTTCTCAGAAGTTGAAGTACCTCGTACACTTCTGTCGCCAATAAAAATTGCAGGGCGTTATGTAAATGCCAATGCTTGGACTGAATTCAGCTTCAATCGACCTACTATTTGATTTTTGACTATTTTTAGCTTCACATTATTCTGACGACAGGAGGAGCAGATCAGTATTTGTTCAGTCACAGTGATGCTGTGCCGAAAATATTTAAAACCGCAGGACCTACAGTTAGATCTATTTTTACTGTTGCCATGTGGATGTCATTTCGTCTTGGGATTCAGGCCACTGATATATATTTTTGTTGAAGGCACTTTCAGTGGGATGTTTCAGCGCGGAGACAGAGAAATCAGTCTGTGTTGCTCACTGGAGGCATGGATAACATCCTCTCCCCTATCAGATCAGTGAGTGAAGCTCTGGCTGGACGGATCAGATGGTAACAGACAGCCTGATTCAGTCTCACACTTCACAGGAGCAGAGTCACCAACATGGTTTCACAGGCTGAGTGGAAACACAATTACTCACGTCAGCACTCAGACATGATTCTTCATTCCCCAAAGGTCACTGGTGCAAATCCCCAAGGTGTGGGTGGGAGAACTGAAAGAATAGCACAGTCACAAAGACAAGGGGCAAGGTCCCTTTGAGTGTATGAAGCCACTGTTAATGCAGTTGTATACTACACTGAATGAGTGTAATGCATGCATTTCTAAAAAAGAGAATGGAGAACAGTCCACATTTTCGATTTGTCTAACGATTCTACTTACTGACCACTTAAGTATAAACCATAGACTGTATATAAAGATGGACGATAGGACAGCTCCCCAAAAGTGAAGCCTAAACATCCCAATCACCTCCTCAGTCATAAACCCTGCCTCCTCTTACTTTCAGTAACAGTTCCACCTTGTTTTTGGTCCAAGCAGAGAAATCTCTGCTCTTACTTTTCATTGCTGTTTTTCATTTGTAATATTTCCTGCAACTAACTAAGTGACCAACCGCAGAGTAGACAATCTGCTTTCTGTTTACACCAGCACGTGCATGCCCAGTGCACGTGAATGGTCTTGTGGTATGCATTTCCAGGTGTGTAGTAGTGATGGGTTAATAGTTCATTTTAGTGACTTAGTTCAGTAACTCCCGTTCAGTAAAAAGAACTACTCTTTTTTTCTAGTCATTCGTTTTTTTATTAAGGCGGAGGGCTAATATTAAATGTTTTATTTTCAGCCTAAATACAAAAATACTTATGTTTCTCACTCTCTCCCCGTTGCAGCAGAGCTCTAACCACGCCACGCCCCATATAACTACATATCCATGGTGAACTACAACATGCTTGTT